>JAFEMH010007176.1:0-99448 GCA_022495995.1 Adenophora triphylla var. japonica | reverse complement strand
GATTCCTTGGAATTTATGTATTTGGGATTACTATTCCGTCCTCATCTTATGACTTGTGATCATCGCATTTTAATCCTCGGGATTTTTTGGGATCTTGCGTGATCGAGAAATGACTCTCTTTTGGGTCAAAGATGAGGTTCCTTAGGAGGGAATGTCCTTAGCCCATCAATCTCTACGCTTTTAAGATGGTCCGAGCTCGTATAGAGGCTTCATACTCATTCTTAAACGCGATAATCGGAATATGCCGGGTATTTCAAGGTTATCCTTTTCCTAAAGAAATCATGAACCTTTAATGGAAGGAACGATGCAAAAGATGAGAACTCTTACATCGGTCCGTCTCCAAGGTTAGGGAAAAGGGGAAATGCATGATGAAAAATGACTCTTTAATGAAAAGATGACATTTTGGTTTTAGCAAATGATGCTTTTAGTTTAAAGAAATGATCTTTATTGCAAATGATGCAAAAAGATTTGATTTTTATGCAAATGATGCATTGAAAAAAGGGGTTTTGACTGAAAAGGATGCATTTTTTATTGAAAAAAGATTTGATCTTTATATGCAAATGATGCATAAAGATGACATTTTTATTGGAAAATAGAGATTTTAGGTGCAAAGGATGCACCTTTATGAAAAAGACTACATTTTTATGACAAATGAGGTCTTAATGCATGCAAAAAGGGGAAGGGGATGATCAGGAAAGATGTGATCTTTAAGCTACCAAGTCCCAAGCAAGATATAAAGACAATGCAATGAGCAATTTATAAAGCAATTAGGATGCAAGGTTAAGGGCGTGCGAGGTTACCAGTGACTTCACTTTGCTTCTCGGGACGGAGCTAGGAGGAGAGGTCGATCTTTTGGTCTTGAGGAGGAGGGATGTAAGCTTCTTGGCCTTCCTTCTCTCTTCTTCTTGAATTCCGAGCGATTTCTTCACGTATTTCAGAAGCTTGTATTGTGTATTTTTCTCATATATTGTGTGTGTTGAAATGGGTAGAGGAGGGCTCTACATTTATAGGCAGTCTGGATAAGGCTAATGAAGCCGTGCGGCTTGCGAGCCCTTTGCGGAAATGAGGTAGTGCGGTCTGCTATCCATTGTATCGCGACTCAGCATTCTAGAACCATGCAAGGTGGCATTATTCCTAGAACCTTCTCCTGAATTAAGAAAAACGTTGTTTTCTTAATTAGGAAGGCTCACCTACAGCCACTACTAATTTTAATTTGGGAACGCTTTCCTTTAGGACATGTTCCTAGGACACCTTTAGGGAAGGTCAGGGAATTACCGGGAAACTTCACCGAAATGTCGGGAAAATTAGCCGGAAGGCATGAGCCAGGATTTGGGTACTTACTGAAGCCCCTCGGCAACGTCACTTGCAAGGCGAGTGGGGTTGCTCGATAGAAAAGGATCCCGATCCGGCGAGATGCCGAGACAGATTGGGAGACCAAGGTGGCTTCCCGGAGTGGCTGAACCTTTTGGAAGGCTACCTACGTATTCCTGGAGGGAATCAAGCCAGGCCGTAGTTCGGGAATTAGGATCCGCCGGGGAAGGAAGAAGAGAAAGCTGAAAGATCCCTTCTTGGGAAAAAAAGAAAGAGAAAATGACCTAGGAGGTCAAGCAATTGATCCTACTTTTGGGGATATGCTAGGAGTGACCCGGGTGGTCGAATATCTGAACTTCTATGAGGGGGCGCTTTATCATTTTGAGTGAGTGACAAAGAAACAGGGGGTGACCAAAGTGGTCGAATGGCTGGACCTTTTATAAAAGGCTACCTACGTATCCCGGGAGGAATCAAGCCTTGATCGTAGATTCAAGCATCACTGAGATAGTTAGGAACGATGTCTAGGATCACTTGAGATTTTGACAATTCGGAGGCTGTGCACTCACCGACGATGAAGCATTACCGGAGGCTTATGGTGCTATCTCTTTATGACGGAGCTAGAGATAACTTAAGTTGGTACGTCTCTTTTATAGCGGAGATAGAGGTAACTTAAGTTGGGAAACTTGGGCGTGCACGTACACTATTCGCGGATAGAGGTAGCACTGAAGTTGAAATGACTTGGGCATACCGTCGCTATTCGCGGATTAGCTGGTAGCACAATTTGAAATGACTTGGGCATACGTCGCTATTCGGCCGGATAGAGAGTAGCACAATTTGAAATGACTTGGGCATACTTCACTGATTCGCGGATAGAGGTAGGCATACAATTTGGAATGACTTGGGCATACTTCACTATTCGCGGATAGAGGTAGTACGAAGTTGGAATGACTTGGGCATACGTCACTATTCGCGGATAGTGGTAGCACTGAAGTTGGAATGACTTGGGCATACTTCAGGCTATTCGCGGATAGAGGTAGCACAAGTTGGGAATGACTTGGGCATACTTCACTATTCGCGAATAGAAGGCTAGCACAAGTTGGAATGACTTGGGCATACTTCACTATTCGCGGATAGAGGTAGCACGAAGTTGGAATGACTTGGGCATACTTATTCGCGGATAGAGGTACAGGCACAAGTTATGAAATGACTTGGGCATACGTCACTATTCGCGGATAGAGGTAGCACAAGTTTAGAGTTACGAACAATTCGGAGGTTGTCACCTGAAGTGTTATCCCGTTATAACGGAACAACGGAGGGCGACCGGAAATAAAGCTTGATTGCTAAAGAGATAAAGGGATATTTTACTGAAAAAGATGTTATCTTGGTTAAAAGATACACGGAAATTGCATGCCCAGGCTGCTGGCAAGGTCCAGGCGGGGATTGTAATTTCTGGTCTCTCAGGAAGCGAAATGAAGCAAACCGCGCGGCATGAGATGGAGAGAAAAGAAGCCGTACGGCTAGAGACCCGTGTTTTTCCAGATTATTTAAAATCGGGTTTGAACGGGCATTGGGCATCTTGTTGCCATTCTTGAGAGAGAGAAGAGAAGAGAGAGAATTTCGAAATTCTTCAACCCCTTTTTGCTTCCCTTTGATTTGAGATGGATCCGGGAGGGCAATCCCATACCGAGGCAAGCAAGAAGAAACATCTCGGCGCAGCCGCGAGAAGGAGGAGGAAGGAGCTGCGTGCGGACGGAGAGGAGAGAGTATGACTTCACCCTTACGCATACTCCATCGGAGCTTTACCCGGGAGAAGGGACATAAATCAACGAACCCGCGATCGGTTGGGGTAAGCATTCTCATTTTGCTCCAAAATCCGATGATTTTGCTTGATTTTTGAATGATTTAGGGCTTGACCCGAATTTTAGGATTTTGAATGATTTTTTGAATGATTTTGAGATGCATGAACAACCTATGAGGCTAAGAATGTGCAATGTGCAACTTGTATTTGATCTGAAAATTATGAGAATGACTCACTTTTTTCTCGCAAAATGAAGTAAGAATGAGAATTTTTCACAAAATATGAGACGGAGTTCTTGCCTTGTGCTAGAACTAGGTCAAAATTCTGATTTTCAATGAGAAAACATGATTTTGGAAGATGAAAATGAATTCAATACATGCCATTTTTTGAAAGAATAATGCTTATGTGCGAGAAAAAATTGTGATTTTGTTAGCTTTAGGAAACAATGACGCGTCTTCAAGTGATGCAAAGACGCGTTTTTTACGATGCAAATAATGCTAGAAAAACTTTTGTGAATGCTTTTCTTTTGAAAATATGTGCACTTTTGAATATATGCATGCTTTTGAAAATGATATAGCGGAAGGACCGACACTTCTTTTTTGATGTGCTTGTCTACAGGAGAACAAGTCTAGAGGACCGTCGAGATTAGCGGTCAAGCTTTGGCCGAGAGGATGCCAGGATTTTGAGAAGAATGGGGCAAATCCCAGTAGTAGCTGGTGAGGACTCACCGAAGCTTTGGATGCTATTTGTAGCAGGCCATCTGGCGGGGGGTGTTGCACATCACCTCTAAGAGCAAGGGCTTGGTCGAGGGCCCTTTACTTGAGTTTTGCAATTGGGATAGCACTCAATAGCTTCCATCGGTGAGTAGGGAGAGGCGACAGTGACTCCACGCCGATTTCACGGCTCCCATTGCGGTCTACATGCTCACCGGGAGGCCCGTGACTTGGAGAGACCATGTGCTATTACTGTGAGGAGTTCCGGGCTTTGGTAGGATTTGAAGCTTTGATTCCCAAGGGGCTGAGGGATGGAGACAGCGGAATGTCGAGGTGGCGGATTCAGACTTGCATGGCAGAATTTTGGCTGCTAATGATGCTGGCTGCCCGGTGCTGGTGGCTAGAGGCATTCATATGGTTGATGCTATCGAGCCATCATGTCTTTGCTAATTCGGGGACGATAGCTATGACTTGCCTCCTCGACTCTCTGGAGGATGTTGAGTGGGATAGGGACGGTCTCTTGGGGAGAGGCCGGATTAGGCGGAGCTCTACTTCTCGTTGGACATGCCAGTGGAGAACAAGGCCGCTTCGATGGACCGCTTTTCTTTTGCCTCTTGAGCAGTAGTCTCACTTTCTTTTCTTTTCTTCTCTTTTCCCGATCTTGAGACTTTTTATAAGAGAGAGAATGACCTTTTGATGTTTTGAACATGCAGGCTGGTTTTGCGAGGTGATCGGGTTCTTCCCTTGGAAACCAGCAGAGAGTGATGTCACCATCTTCCACTGCTACTGGTTCGGCTGCGAGGGGAGATGCGAGAGATAAATTCGGGGAAGACCCGGATTATGCCTTCGATTACAAAATGAGTGAGGCCGATTAATCCAACGAGGGATGGGGCACGATGGAGTGAACTTCTACCCACAGAGGCGAGAGTATCGAGAGATTTTGCTTTGGGAGGATGCCATCGAGGTGACCTGTTAGGTAGATGGGCTGGTGGCTCGGGGGTGACATGTGATGTCATCTACTTGGGGGATCAGAGCTTCCGAGGCGAGCGTTCATGTCCCTCCATTGGACGCCATTACTCCTCAGGGATCCTCCCGGCACGGATGCTCGCACCGGCCAGGGGGTTGGCCGAGAGGATGAGATTGCGAGGTACCGAGGCAGGTGTAGGCCTGCGGAAGAGAAGTACTTTGACATGGCACACCCCCTACGCTGTGCACTTCCGCTGGAGCAGCTTGCCGCTTGAGCACGCCACAGAAGCTAGTGAAGGCGGCGGTCGCTCAGGGGATACTGGGGAGGATAGAGCCTGCGGCCGTCGATCTCCTCCTGGCGATCTGTCCTGACTGTGATCCATGGAGTGCCGAGGAGGATGAGGATACCTGTCCCTCATGCTAGGCCTGAGCCCCAGTACACCTTGCCGCTGATAGCACTGGCAAGGTGTACTCTTAGGGTCTTATTCCACTTTTTTAGCTTTCAGATTTTACGCTTTTTTTGCAACTTTCTGAGATTTCCTGAGATTTTTCTCTTCTTTTTTCCAGGGTTCCAGCCTCGCTTACGATAGGCCGGTCCAGGGCGGAGAGGGAACTCATTTGGAAGGACATGCTGCTTAGGTCTCTTTGAGGAAGGCGCCTGCGCTTCGAAGGCGGCAGCGGATCTGCGCAGGGAGCCTGGTGCGCAAGAGACGGCACGTCGGGAGCACAGCCGCGTCTACCTCGCATCGGCCTCGGAAGTACTCTTCCGGTGCTCATGCCTCGGGGCGGGGACCCAATGCGACATTCACCGGAGCGGTGGCTGAGTACGGGCACGATAATGTCCATTTGTCGACTTGAGCGACCGGGAGGACTTGATGAGGAGGCTAGCATCTATGGTGAGTAGCGATGAAGAGGAAGAAGAATCGGAGGCCTAGGAGGTCTCTAGAATAGATTTGGAACAAAAACAAACAATTTACAATTTTTATGCACAATTTGTTTATTTTTAGCTTTATTTGGGGCGTAGATGGGCGAAAACATTGTATTTACATTTTATTTTACTTTTCTAATTCATGCTTTTTCAATTTGCATATTATGCGAGCCTTGGGGCGACTTTTTGCTGGAATTGGGGGTTGAAGTTGGGCTAAAATGATTTATAATGGTGTATAAATGCTTGAATGGCTTACGGATATGTTTTTGTACGGGTTTTGGTTGAAAAAGTGGGGTGAAAAACTCCCTTGGGCGGCAACTTTGGTTCTTTGCAGAATTTCTGCTTGAGAGGGCTAATGTAGCCGTGCGGCATGGCCTTGAGGGCAAATGAAGCCGTGCGGCTTACGGTTCATGTCAGTGGTTATTTTACGAATAAAAGCAAGGCTTGGCCATTTCATTTCATTTTCACTCTAGACTTGTCCCAATTGTTCCCGAGCATATTTTGGACCTAAAAGCACCATCTTTGATCACTTTGCGATGGAGAATCCCGTTAGATTGCAAAGGGAAGCGAGACCATTTTCTATCCGGTCTTCAATCTTGGGCGAGACATAACTTCCAAAATCACAAGGGAGCGCTTGATTCTTCCTTCAAGATCAAGTCTTTATGGCATTTGAGGATCTCACCGATTGGGACTGTTGAGAGCCGCGGCAAAGTTAGGACGTTCGGAGACATGTTTCTTGCTTCTCTTACAACGAAATTGTCCCAACGCACGAAGACTTGAGCCTTGATTGGGGTCAGGGGCGAGGCTATATCTATTCCGCTGATCGGAGACGTGCCGGTGACGGTAAAGCTTGCATCTTTTGAACGATTCCTTTGGGAGAGGTGAGAGGATGATGGTAGCCCCCGCGGATGGGATTGACCTTTACGATATCCCGGGCGAGGTTTGGGTCTCCGAGATATGGCTGCGACCGCGGTGGCTATGGATGCTTTCATTCTCTGCGTATTCTCATTTTGTTCATTTCTTGAGTCCGTGGGGATCTGTCATAGTGGCCTCTTGGACATGGTCGAGAGGCTGCGGTGGGAAGGATATTGTCCCATTGGTTTTGGGAGAGACATTTCATGGGATCGATAGGATGGCTCGGGGAGACCGTTTCATGAGGTCAGGGAGTCCGGCTATGTTGACTCTGTGGGCTGAAGGGAGAGGCTCGGGGCTTTGCACGGGGCTTTGCCCGGCTTCGGTGCCCTTGGGTGATTTCTCGGAGAGGTGCGCCTAGAGCGGCGGGGAACGGGGTAGGCGGGAGGCGATGATGGCTAGGCTATCCACTTCGGACATCCGTTGGTGGATACCACTTTGGAGAGGGATTGCGAACCAGGAGGATATTTCGGGAGTCTTATCTTTGTGAGGGTTCCGAGGATTACTGCTGGTCGTCCTTCTACATACCTGCTTGGTATCCGGGCGGTTTGGGGCTTTACGGGAGCCATTGAGTGATTGGGAGGACATCAGGACCATGGAGGTGGTGTCATTGGATATGAGAGATCCGGCCCGGCTTCTCTTTCTTCTCGAGGGCTTGGACATATCTTTCCCACCGGGGCTATCTTCGGGAGCGAGGAAAGAGCACCATCTTGACCACTGTCTACTTGGGTGGTACGAGAGGGAGATGGGAGCGACTCGGGTTATCTTGGAGGATAGACGTCGAGCTTTATTGGGAGGGCGAGGCGCGTGACTCGAGTAGGACTACGAGGGGGGGCGAGGCTAGGCGAGTTGCCACAACTTCGGTCAGGTGACTTGAGTCGGAGATATGGAGGCTCGGGCAGTAAGAGATTGTCGGGGTCGCTCTCCTTTGGCCCGAGGCTCGAGAGGGAGGAGGTGCGGACTCGTGCTCGTATAGAGAGCGCTCATTGACACGGGGTTGGTAGAGGCTCCGGTGAGGATACCGGAGGTCGGGATGAGGGATACAGGCATTATTGAGAAGAAAAGGAAGAAGACTCGACGAGGCCGAGGAAAAGGGAAGAAGGCGAAGAAGACTCGGCGAATGACGGCCCGGCAAGTCTTTTCTCAAGATCCTCTTTATTGCCATTTGCAAACACATTAGTTTATTTAGGCATTTTATTGTATTTTAGATCTTTTTAGCGAGTTAGCGAGTTAAGAGGTAGACCGTGCTTGAACTCATCAAGAAGTTTTTAACTTGTAATGAACAAGGCATATTATTTTAAAAATTAATCAAGACACATTTCACTTGGAAATTCAAATGTCTTTTTTTTTTTTTTATTGATCGGGACATATTTCATGGAAACTTAATCGTCCTTTTTATTGTTTAGACCCGAACCATATATGGGCTTCTGCCTCGTTCCCCTTTTACAAGAAAGGCTAAGGGGCTCGGAGTCTACGTAGTTCATTACGGTGAACCAATATTTTTTTTTTATGTGCCCTTTGTTTTTTGCCTAGACCGCCCTTTTTGGGGTTTTTCGGCCTAGTTGGGCATTACTCTTTTTGCACTAAGATTTTTTCTTCTTTTTTTTTTTTTTTTTTTTTATATGTGCGTACTGTCTTTTGCCTAGACCGCCCTTTTTTTGGGTTTCGGCCTATTGGGCATTACTCTTTTTGCACTTTTTCCTTTTTTTTTTATTTTTTTTCTTTTTTTTTTTTTATTAGACGTAGTATCTTCGGAGTTTATCACAGATTGACTCAGGTGGGCAAAGGGATTGCCATCCAAGTCTCGCAAACTTCATTGCTCCTCGACGGTATCTTACACCACATAAGGGCCGATCCAGACGGGTTCCCATTTTCCCAGGGTTGTCTCGGTAGGGGGCTTTACTTTGACACTAAGTCGCCTTCTTTGATGTCTGCTGGCCTTGACCTTTTTATCAAACGCTACTGGCCATTCGCCTCTGGTAGGCTCGGGTGTGTTCCATGGCTTTTAGCCTTCTCTCGTCAAGCGGGGCTAACTCATGCATGCCGGCTGCGCAACCATTCCACTTCATTGACTTGCTTTGTTTTCCAGGAGGACCCTTAATGGCGGGATTTCCAGCTCCAGCTGGTAACACTGCTTCCATCCCAGTAAGTTAGGGCAAAAGGAGTTTCTCTGTGGCATTACGACAGACGTTACGTAGCCCCGAGTGCTAGGTGCGGCTTTTCGGGCCAATCACGACCGCGGGTGGCCATCTTCCGGATGATCCGCTCGAGTGTGTCTTATTAGCGGCTTCCACGGCTCCATTGGTGCAGTGCATGCGGGGACGACTTGTGGCGAGTAACTCGACGGCAGCTGATCTCATCGCGATCTCCTTCGAAAGTATGACCCATTATCGAAATGATCTCGTTGGGCACCCATGCTCGCACATTATGTTTTCTTTGATGGCTTGGGCCACTTTTAAGGAAGTGAGGACCTTGTAGGACTTGGCCTCTACCCACTTTGTGAAGTAGTCGATGGCTACCAACACGAACTCGTGCCCATTGCTTCCTGCAGGCTATTTTCCCTATCACGTCAATGCCCCAAGTTGCAAACGGCCAGGAGTCGTCATGCGGTACAGTCATGAGGTGGGAGATGGTTGAGGTTGGCAAACCGGCGGCATTTGTCGCGAGGTTCGGACGTCTTTGAACGCGATCTGTCTCCATGGAGATCCGGTAGTAACCCATTACGAGGATCACTTGCATCGGGGCTCGGCATTCATGTGAGGACCGCGGGGACCATTGTGGACTTCGGTCATCAACTCTCTGGCTCTTTCTTGAGTGACACATAAGAGGAGTGGTCCTTGATACCGCTTCTTGTATAGGTTGCCTCCTAGAATGACATAATGAGAAGCCAACCTTTTCGGGGCTTGTAAGCTCTTGGCTCACGATACCTTCTTTCGGTCTACCTTCTTCGTCTCACGAAAGGCGACTCTCCGTCTTTGAGGAATTGGTAAATACGGTTGTACCAAGGTTCCTTTATAGGCTCGGGTCCCAGGTCCACTTCACAACAGAAGGGTGGGGCTTCCCTTCTACCCACTCTGAAGGGCTTTATGGCTTTTCCTCGGGGATCTCTACCAATGAGGCTAGAGTAGCTAGGGCATCTGCGAATCTGTTCTTTTCCCTCGGCAAGTAGTGGAAAGTCACTTCTACAGGCTGTCCGAGTCGACTCCTCCATATGGGCATGATACCGTTGTAGATTAGGGTCAGTCTTCCACTTGTTGGAGACTTGGTTGATGATCAGTGAGTCTCAAGTAAACTTGAGCTCCTTGACATTTCTTTCTAAGGCGGCCTCCAAACCAGCAATGCGAGGCTTCGTACTCGCGACATTGTTCGTGGCGGGAAAGTTCAACTTGAGGGCTATGGGGGTATGCTCATCTTTCGGATCGACCAATAGCATTCCTACACCATTTCCTCTTTTGTTAGCGGCTCAGTCAAAGAACAATTGCCATCTATTTTCAGCTCAATGCAAAGATCCCTTCATCTGGAAATTGGGGTTCGGGCCCTTTGTCTTCATTCTTGGGAAATTCGCCGGGTGATCGACAATGCTTGACCCTTGATGGCCTTCTGGTCACATAGTTGATGTCGTATTACGCCAAGAAGAAGGGACCACTTCGCTAAACGCATCGAGAGGGAAGGCTTGTCAAAGATGTACTTGATGGGGTCCATTTTGGAGACCAAATTCACGAGGGTGGGCTTGCATATAATGCTTCAACTTGCCGACTACCCGGACCGATCCTGCACAAGTCTTTTCACATGCTTGAGTAATTGAGCTCACTCCCTGTAGCTTCCAGTGACAAAGTAAATGGCATTTTCTACCCGAGAGTCTTTCTTCTCTGAGCAAGCATAGCCCCAAGCTGCCGTGTACGCGACGGTGAGATAGAGCGAAGAGGCTTGTCTATGTGGGGGCATAGTACCGGGGATGTACTAAGTATGCCTTGATGCGAGTCGAAGGCATCTTGGCATTCTTCGGTCCATTCCCAGTGTCCACATTCTTCTTCATGAGCTTGAAGATGGGCTCGCACATAGTGGTCAGCGATTGACGAAACGGTGATGTCTTGCAATTTACCCACGAAGCTCTTGACTGCACATGCAGGTTTGAGGTGGCCTCATATCCATGATGGCTTTGATCTTTCGGGGTCAACTTCTATACCTCGCTCAGTGACCATATACCCAAGCACTTTTCCCACTTGTCGCTCCAGAAGGTGCATTTGGCGAGGGAGGTTTAGTCTCATGGAATCTTTGTCTCGGCCTCTCAAAGAATTTTCGTAGGTCAACAAAGTCTTGCCCACCTTCTCCTTTGGAGTGGATTATCATGTCATCTACGTAGACCTCAATCTCCTTGTGGATCATGTCATGAAAAAGCGCGGTCGCTTGCCACTTTGGTAAGTAGCCCCGGCATTCTTGAGCCCGAATGGCATTGCTTGTATAACTTGATAGGTTCCCGTGGTGTGGTGAAGGTACATCTTTTCTTGGTCTTCCTCGGCCATCTTGATACGGTTGTAGCTGCAAAACCATCAACGAAGGATTTGACTTCGTAGTTGGCGGTGGAGTCCACCGGGATGTCTATGTTTGGCGGAGGGTAGTCGTCTTTGGGGCTGGCCTTGTTCGGATCTCGGAAATCCACACGGCGCACCTTCCCATTGGCCTTGGTTACGGTCACGATGTTGGACAACCATGTCGGGTATTCAATAACTACGATGAACCCTACCCGCGGTAGCTTCTCAATTTCTTCTTTGACTGTAGAGACCATTCCGGCTTGATCTTTCTCGGTTTACGCTGCGGCTTAGCATTGGTGCTAGAGGGATTACGTGCTCTACTATCAGGCTGTCTAGCCGGCATATCCTTGTATGACCATGCAAACACGTCGACGTATTCTACGAGCGGCCTCGATCGATCTGTCCCTTTCAACCCCCTGGAAGAAGCTTCCAATCTGTGTCTCTTTAGGTTCCTCGATAGTACCCCAGTTCACACTTATCAAAACCTCCTCGGCAGCTTGGGCCCGGTTTTCCTCTTTTACGAAACACCTTAAAGATTTCTTTAATGTATTGTTCGTTTAGTGTGTTTGCATCTTGTTGAAATGATTCGTTTATTAGCTTTGTTGTTAAGTTTTGAGTTAATTTATCATTTGTTAAGTTGGCAATAAGAGGATAATCGAAAAATTTGTCATTTCATTCAAGATAAGGGGAAAGATGACATCGATTACATTTTCATAATCCTCGGGCGTGAGGCCTTCGGATGACTACGGGGGCCGGAATTCGAAGATTCTGACTCGGCGAATAGACAACACGGACTCTGGACCTACTGCTACTTATTGACTCGAGGGGACTTGACGAGGGTTGGACCGGGATCTACGCTCCTTCTTGCTTTGTTGCCACCAGGGAGTAGCTTGGTCTTGCCGGCGTTCTTGAAAGTTGGAGACTTCGAGCCGATCAAAAGCTTGCCGGAAATCATTAACGGGCCGGTCTTGTGGAAAGATGGTGAGGGAACTAAAGTAACTTGTTGCAATCTTTCGGCTAGCTCTTCCGTAGCGACTGGACTCATTATTGGAAGAGTCGGCTCATCTTATCAATGCACTTCTTGATAACTCATTTTCTCTTTAATCTTGGACACCACCACCTTGTCGGTGTAGCCTATAGGAGGGTTGGCTTGAATGATCTTGATGAAGTCTTCTTTGGGAGAGACTTTGATCCTTCCCGATTGGCCAAACACTCGTAATTTTCTACTTCAAAGGGGTCACCGATCACGGGATATCAGTCAGGTGTGCTTGGGGTGACGGGTTCTTGACGGGTTCCTTGGCATAGCGACATAGTAGTCAAACTTGCCCAGAAGGCTCTCCCAAAGTTCCTACGCTCTTGTCCCCGGCTTCGTATCTTTCCTTAAGCCTGGCTGTGTGGACTTTCTCTTCTTCTTCTTCCTTGAAGGAGCGTCCTCATTGATCCATTCTTGATACTGCATACTCTAGGCGATCTTCGCAATCACATACATCATACCGGATGTGAGGCTTGGGTTGAAGCCAGGATAGCCCCTCCAATTGCTTGGTTATTACCGATTTGTGGATTACCATGTTGGCCATTTTGACAGCGAAAGGCGACAAAGCGAGGATTACAGCGAAGCTATACGAGGATTACGTGCTAACAAGTCGCTGACCGGTGTTCTCACCCACTTCTTTCTCCGCGGGAAAGGGATAGGAAAGGTTTAGACTCGGGGTAGGTGTTTAGACTGAAGGCTCGGGCAATATGCAAATTAGAATCTTCAAGTTTACTTAAAACAGTGTCTTTTATTAATATCTATTTGGTTGGAAAAGGGGTTACGCCCTTCTTTTTCGTAACTACACTAGATCCTGGATCGGTGGGTTCCGTCACTACGTCTATAAGCCCCTCGTATTCCACCTGTATTTCGACCTCCCGGGGTGGACGGCCCGGGCGAGGGTCCTATAGGGCACGCGGATCCCACCGACCAGGAGAGTAAAGAACGCTCCTATCGGGTCTAGCGGGTCATAGGACCTTTCAACGCACGAGCGATGCGGATTATAGTCAAGGCAATACGGGAAAGTCTCGTCTCTGCCTTGACGGATCTTTGACGAGTTTCGCTTGAGCGAATGACGGTTTTTGACTTTCGGTAATGTCAGAGAATATAATAGGCATGGGTCGGGCGGCAAAAGCCGGATGACACGAGTGTCACATTGAACTTCGTTGCATACGCAGTGCGTGAGTCGGAATCGAAGTCAATGCGGTCAAGATCTTGCCAATTTTTCCTTGTCGGAATTTTGGCAGAGCTTCGCTTGAGCGAAAGATCTTTTGATTTTTGGCAAAGACTCGGTCTTGACTCTTACGCATTCCGTGCGGGTCAAGGTCAATAGTCAATGTCGGAGTCAAGATCCCACCGATTTTTCCTTGTCGGAATCTCGGCGGGAATTTCGCTTGAGCGAAAATCTTGGCTTCCGTTATGAGCTAAGGCTTGACCTTTACGTGGGTATGCAACTGGGCTATATGACACGGACTAGACCAAAAACCAACCAAAAGTCACGGTTTTTTGAAACGTGTGACACGGACTGTGCATTGGTCGACACTAGCTGCCATGGGGAGGTTGGGATGATTAGTGCGCGCCGGGAGCATCGTAAAATTTGTCCGTGTCGGCATTTGGAACCACCCTCGGGTTTGAAGGACGTGCGTGCAAAAGTGTACGGGATATATCGGGTGCGCGTAGTGTGCGGTCTCCTAAAAATGTTCCTTTTTGAGTTAAAACAGAGATTTTCATAAATGTGTTTTAAAGGAATGATTTTCGGGACGGGGAAAATGCAACACGTAAGCACGTAAATTTTGAGGAGCCCCGATCGGTTGTGGAGTGAGTAGCCCCAAGCTGCTAGGGCGCCAGATTAACCATGATTTTCTGGTGGAATTGCATTGAGGTCGTATGGTCGAGAATCCTATGAGGATTAGCCGTACGGCTTGCATGGATCAATTTTCCGGGTTCCACTCCTTTTGCTATTTTTCGGGTTGTTTCCCATTCAAAGTATGCACGAGATTCCAAGATGCAAATGATGCAATGCATGGTGAAGAAAGCAAGCACGATTAATGAAATCGGCGATGGGAGTCTAACCCGCTCAAAGGGAAAAGCTTTCTTCTCTTTTTTTCAAAATTTTTTCGACAAAAGGGATACTGGTACGTGGTATTGTTAAACCACCTTGTTATCCCAAGCCGGGTTAGGGAGCGATCTGAGGAAGGGTAAGTGGGGTCCACCTATATACCAAGTATCGACTTTTGTTTTGAAAATAAAGCTTTTCTCCTTTGGGATATCCTGGCGGAGTCGCCAAACTGTGAATGTGTGCCCAAAATTTTTGTTTATTGGAATTCACGCGAGTTTGAAGACATCCGAGTTATTTGAAAAACGGAGTCGCCACGCCATTTTGATTACCTCAAAACTTTGAAAAAAAGGTTTTATGGGTTCGGAGGTTAAGTTACCCCTTGGGAAGAACGTTTGGCGTTCACCCAAAGTGCCTTGTCGGAGCAAGTCTCCCTAGATTTCATTAATCGTGTTTGCTTGCGTGCTTTCTTTGTGTGCATGTGTTTGAGAGTAAAAAGGGGGGAATGTCCCAAGTTATCTTCCGAACGTACAAACCATTTGTTGGTTGTCGCTCGGGATTCCTTGGAATTTATGTATTTGGGATTATGATCCCGTCCTCATCTTATGACTTGTGATCATCGCATTTTAACCTCGGGACCCTCGGGACTTGCGTGATCGAGAGAATGACTCTCTTTTGGTCAAAGATGAGGTTCCTTAGGAAGGAATGTCCTTAGCCCATCAATCCTATGCTTTTAAGATGGTCGAGCTCGTATAGAGGCTTCATACTCATTCTTAAGCGATAATCGGAGATATAGGGTTCAAGGTTATCCTTTTCCTAAAGAAATCATGAACCTTTAATGGAAGGAACGATGCAAAGATGAGAACTCTTACATCGGTCCGTTCCAAGGTTAGGGGAAAGGGGAAATGCATGATGAAAAATGACTCTTTAATGAAAAGATGACATTTTGGTTTTAGCAAATGATGCTTTTAGTTTAAAGAAATGATCTTTATTGCAAATGATGCAAAAAGATTTGATTTTTATGCAAATGATGCATTGAAAAAAGGGTTTTGATGCAAAGGATGCATTTTTATTGAAAAAAGATTTGATCTTTATATGCAAATGATGCATAAAGATAACATTTTTATTGGAAAATAGAGATTTTAGGTGCAAAGGATGCACCTTTATGAAAAAGACTACATTTTTATGACAAATGAGGTCTTAATGCATGCAAAAAGGGGAAGGGGATGATAAAGATGTGATCTTTAAGCTACCAAGTCCCAAGCAAGATATAAAGACAATGCAATGAGCAATTTATAAAGCAATTAGGATGCAAGGATAGGGCGTGCGAGGTTACCAATGACTTCCTTTGCTTCTCGGGACGGAGCTAGAAGGAGAGGTCGATCTTTGGTCTTCAAGGAGGAGGGATGTAGCTTCTTGGCCTTCCTTCTTCTTCTTCTTGAATTCAGTTTCTTCACGTATTTCGAGTGTATTGTGTATTTTTCTCATATATTGTGTGTGTTGAAATGGGTAGAGGAGGGCTCTATTTATAGGCGATCTGGATAAGGCTAATGAAGCCGTGCGGGCTGCGAGCCCTTTGCAAATGAGGCCGTGCGGTCTTATCCATTGTGACTCAGCATTCTAGAACCATGCAAGGTGGCATTATTCTAGAACCTTCTCCTAATTAAGAAAAACGTGTTTTCTTAATTAGGAAGGCTCCTACTGACCCTAATTTTAATTTGGGGCTGCTTTAGGACATTTCCGGAACACTAGGAAGGTCCGGGGAATTACCGGGAAACTTACCGAAATGTCGGGAAAATTAACCGGAAGGCATGAGCCAGATTTGGGTACTTACAAACATGCAGTTATTTGTTCATGTTTACTTAAAACACGTTTTATTAACCTAATCGGTTGGAAAAGATTGCTCTTCTTTTTTTTTTCGAACTACTCTGATTCCTGGATCAGTGGGCCCCGTCACTACGTCTATAAGCCCCTCGTATTCCACCCGTATTTCGACCTCCCAGTAGGGATGGACGGCCCCTGGCGAGGTCCTATAGGGCAAGCTGAGTCCCACCGAATCGAAAGAAAACGATCCTAGAAGTCTGGGCGGTAATCGAGTCTTAACGAGCATTCGATGTAAATTACGACAAAGCCGACGTCCAAAGTCAAGATCGTGTCCGAGAGCTCGACAAAAAGGTCGGCATGATTTGGGTGATAAATGTCCGCAATTGATCTTGACTTGTCGTCGGTTAAGCCGTAATTAGGCATGGAATAACCGATTAATCCTTGATGACTCGGTGTCATGCCGGGAGTCGGTGTATAATTTGTGCCGATCGAGCCGAAGTCAAGGCGCCGGTCAATACCTTGGTCAAAGTCTGCGGCGGAAAGCGGCATGACTTCGGCGATTAGGGACCCGAAAGATATTGAGTCGGTATGCCGACAAAGGCTTGAAAGGAAAGGTCTATACACAGACAGGGCATGACACAGACCAGACTAAAAACCAACCGGGTCTCGGACAAAGTGTGTCACGGACAAGTGCATGGTCGACACGAGGCTCCATGGGATGTTTGGGTAGTCCTGTGCTCATCCGAGAGGCGTAATAAGACCAAACGGACCGCGACAAGGATTTCCCCGGGTTAGGGACGTAGTGTGCAGTGTACGGTCAACGTGCGCGTAGTGTCTGTGGTCTATCTTCTTTTACGAGTAAAATAAAAAAAAATTTATGTGTCTTAAAAGGCATGATGCATGATTTTTTTTTTTTGAAAATTTTCTTTTGAAAAATCTTTTTTTTTTGAAAATCTTTTTTTTTTGAAAATTAATGAACACATAAGCACATAAGCACAAAAATTCCAACAATTAGGGACATTATTCCGACAGTCAAAAGTTTGACTCTTTTTTTTTCGAGGCGGCCAAAACAAACACGAAAGATGTGCAAAAATCAACACACACAAAACAAAGGATTCCAAATGTCGGGACGGAAGCTTGACCCTCAAAAGTTTTTCTTTCTTTTTTTTTTTGAAAAGATAAAACTTGTTTAATCCCCAGCGGAGTCGCCACTGTGATGATGTTGCCAAATTTCCGAAGATTTTTCCATTTTTTGTTTGAAAAAATCAACGAAACGGAGTCGCCACGCCATTTTTATTTTAAGGGCCAAAACTTTGAAAAAAGCCCGAGATCAGAGATTTAGGTTCGGAGGTCATGTTACGCGTCGGGAAGGACGTTAGTGTGCACCCGACGCGCCTCGTAAAACGAGTCTTCCAAACATTTGAAATCCTTTTGTTGTGTGTGTGTGTGTGTGTGTGTGTGTGTGTGTTTTGACCAAAATGAGTTGAAACTGAGAAAAACAAAAATGTGGAACTCTTTATAAGACTTTGAAAAATCCCCAAGATTTTTGGTATGATTTTTGGGTCGAGTCTTGGCACTCAAAAGATTTTTGGATTTGAAAAGCCATTCTGCCAGAATGAAAGAAGGCAGTTGACCCTTGACTTTGAAATGGACTTAAAGGCTTCAAAACTTCAGAATCTGGGGAAAGTCCGAGAATGAAAGTTGCTCAAAACACCCTAAATAGGGTTTATGCAAAGGAACTTTCCATTTTGGAAGTAATTTGAGGGGTCAAAACCTTCTGGAAATCTCAGACGTGAAATCTGGATTTCCAGAAGCTGATGAACTGGCCTCTAAAATAAAAATTGAAAAAAAGGAGTTTTACTCACTCAAAAAATAAAATAAAAATATGTCTGGAAAGCTCTAGATGTTGGCTACAAAAAGTGTTTTGTAGTCAACATCTAATTCCAAGTTTTACTGGGTCCAAAAATAGGAAAATGGACTGAGGTCTCAGAACAATGCTACTGGACAGCAAGATGTTCTTGAGGGAAAATGTGATTTTTGGGGGATTTGCATCTATGTTCACCCCATTTTCATCCCTAGACTTGATACCACTACCTTTTGTTAAGTGGTTATCATATTCAAGTCATCCTTGGGGAATTTATGGGGTTGAAACATGTCCTTTGCAAAGGGAAAGGGGGTTTTGTAAAGATGAAACCAAGGAGAAAGAATTGACTAAAGATCTAAAATGTGGACCACTTGAGATGGTCATTCATGAAGATGAACTTCAAGATAACCATCTTAGGTCAAAACTCAAGTTAAACTAGACATAAAATAAGTCAAAGTAAGAAGAACAAGATGATCAAGAGATCAAAAGAGAATTTTAGGGTTTTGAGAAGGAGGGCTTTACCAATGGTGACACCCTATCTTCCTAGGCTTGGAATTTGACTTGAGGAGTATCAAGATTTGGTGTTTGGCTTGAGGAGTATCAAGGTTTGGTGTGTTTGGTATTTGATTGGGAAAGATTCAAGAGAAAATGGTGGCAATCTAAGGATTCCCACTTTGTTTTCTCTCTATATTCGCTTGAGAACTTCGTTCTTTGTGAGTAAGTTGTGTTGTGTAAGCGAGAGAGGAGGGTTCAATTTATAGGCCCTCTGAAATTACATACATGTCCGCGCGGAGGTCCACGTAAACGTGCACAGTGCATTAAATGCCGCTCCCAGGCTTTGAACGGAAGAATATTTTTCAAAATATCGGCGTAAATTGTTTTTCAACTTGCTTTGTTTCGGGATTTTCTTAATTCTTTTGCTTTTTTGGATTCCTTTTTTGGTTTAACTTTAAATGGCAAACCCTAACCTACTCTTGCTTGGTTAGGAAGGTTAGAGATTGTTAGAAATGTTAGAAATGTTAAAACTTTCGTTAACTTTCTAACGAAAAAAAACTACCAACTCAAATTGGAGCACTTACAGCTGGGGCTTTTGTTAAGCTATTCTCTCAGGCTCTCTTTACCAGATTCCCTTCAGGTTTGCCTTGCATCATCAACTGGGGCTTCGCCAAGGTCACTTCATCAAACATGGGGGGCTCCCCTCAACAAAAATGGGTCGACTATGTGGTTCTTCAGAAAAGGCCAAAGGGCTCTAACAAAAATCGGAGCTCCAATGAAGTCATATCTAGCAAGAAAGGCATCCCTTGTCATCAAGATCAGCATGTGGCAAACTCTTTGAGTGAGTTAGAAACATAATTAATCATAAGGCCTCTTTGTCAAATAAACATGCTTTCAAAATACCGTCCTCCTTGGTACCTTGTTTACAAAAATCACTCTTTGGTCTCCACAAATTTTCAAACTCTTCAAATCTATCAAAGACGTATCTCTGTGACTCTCAAGATGACTCGGTCCTTATCTCTGGACATCAAACTTACCTAATCCCATCTTCTCGGCCTCGCCTAGTTTAAACCATAACCTTTCTGCTCAAACTGCCTTGTTCAGACTTACCACAAATGTAAAACCCTAGCTCCAAGCCTAGGTAACAAATACCTCTCTAAACCCTAGCCTTAAGCCTAGATGATAAATACCTTTCTAAACCCTAGCCCCAAGCCTAGGTGACAAGTACCTCTCTAAACCCTAGCCCTAAGCCTAGGTAACAAAAATCTTTCTAAACCCTAGCCACAAGCAAGCCTAGGTGACAAATACATTTCTAAACCCTAGCCTCAAGCCTAGATGACAGAAAACCTCTCTAAACCCTAGCCTCAAGCCTAGATGACAGAAAACCTCTCTAAACCCTAGCCTTAAGCCTAGGTGACAAATACCTTTCAAAACCCTAGCCTCAAGCCTAGGTGACAAATACCTTTCAAAACCCTAGCCTCAAGCCTAGGTGACAAATACCTTTCTTAACCCTAGCCTCAAGCCTAGGTGACAAATACCTTTCTTAACCCTAGCCTCAAGCCTAGGTGACAATTACCTTTCTTAACCCTAGCCTCAAGCCTAGGTGACAAATACCTCTCTAAACCCTAGCCTTAAGCCTAGAAGACAAGACTCCTCTCTAAGCCTTAGCAATGATCATCCCAAACTTTTAATCGCTTGGTTCTTCGGCTCGGGAAGCCATAATAATCCCAATCAATTCACACCACTATTCCTCATTAGTAGCCTAAGTCCTTTGGCAGCTACAGTTTTCACTCATTAGTGGCCTAAGTCCTCCGGCAGCCACCATTCTTCATCAGTAAGCAGTAGCCTAAGTCCTTTGGCAGCTACAGCTACCAGTTTTCATCATTAGTGGCCTAAGTCCTTTGGCAGCCACCATTCTTCATCAGTAAGCAGTAGCCTAAGTCCTTTGGCAGCTACAGTTACCTGTTTCCATCATTAGTGGCCTAAGTCCTCCGGCAGCCACCATTCCTCATTAATTAGTGGCCTAAGTCCTCCGGCAGCCACCATTCCTCATTAGTAGCCTAAGTCCTTTGGCAGCTACAGTTTTCACTCATTAGTGGCCTAAGTCCTCCGGCCGCCACTATCCTTCATCAGTAAGCAGTAGCCTAAGTCCTTTGGCAGCTACAGCTACCAGTTTTCATCATTAGTGGCCTAAGTCCTTTGGCAGCCACCATTCTTCATCAGTAAGCAGTAGCCTAAGTCCTTTGGAAGCTATAGTTACATGTTTCCATCATTAGTGGCCTAAGTCCTCCGGCAGCCACCATTCCTCATTAATTAGTGGCCTAAGTCCTCCGGCAGCCACCATTCCTCATTAGTAGCCTAAGTCCTTTGGCAGCTACAGTTTTCACTCATTAGTGGCCTAAGTCCTCCGGCCGCCACTATCCTTCATCGATAGCGATAGCCTAAGTCCTTTGGCGGCTACGCCTACCGAGTTTTCATCATTAGTGGCCTAAGTCCTTTGGCGGCCACCATTCTTCATCGAAGCGCAGCCTAAGTCCTTTGGCATCTACAGTTACCTGTTTCCATCATTAGTGGCCTAAGTCCTCCGGCAGCCACCATTCCTCATTAATTAGTGGCCTAAGTCCTCCGGCAGCCACGAATCCTTATTTTCCGGGGTGACTGCCACACAGTCAAATTCATATTTTTCTGGGGTGACTGCCACACAGTCAAATTCATATTTTCTTGGGTGACTGCCACACAGTCAAATTCATATCTTCTGGGGTGACTGCCACACAGTCAAATTCATATCTTCTGGGTGACTGCCACACAGTCAAATTCATATTTTTCCGGGGTGACTGCCACACAGTCAAATTCATATTTTCTTGGGTGACGACCGCACTGTCAGATTCTTGGGTGACAACCTCACAGTCAGATTCTCGGATGACAACCTCACAGTCAGATTCTTGGATGACAACCTCACAGTCAGATTCTTGGGTGACAACCTCACTGTCAGATTCTTGGGTGACAACCTCACAGTCAGATTCTCGGATGACAACCTCACAGTCAGATTCTTGGATGACAACCTCACAGTCAGATTCTTGGGTGACGACCGCACTGTCAGATGCTTGGGTGACGACCGCACTGTCATTTCCCGGTTGACAACCACATAATCATCTTCGAACTACGACTTGGCTTGATTCCTCTTGGGATACGTAGGTAGCCCGACGTGGGTCCAGCCGCTCGACCTACCTGGTCATCTTTCATTTGCGACTCAGCTCGAGTCCAATCCTCACATCCGCAAGATCATTGTCTCACCTCCTGAAATCCCTTTTTTCAGGACGGATCCTATTTATTATCGTCGACCCCACTTGTCTTACAAGAAGCGTCGCCGAGGGGCTACTGTTAGTACCCGGTCCGAAAAAAGGGACTGAAGTGCAATTCGGGAAAATCTGGGACTAAACTGGCATTTGGGAGCTTTTGGACCAAATGGGAAATATTGGAAAATTCAGGGACTAAACTGGAAATATGGAATATTTGGGACGAAATTGATATATTAAAATTCCTGGGATTAAATGAAAAATAAAATCCTAAAGAGCGAATTGCAAAAGAAGTCATTAGAGTGGCCAAAGTGCGACTGCAAAATCGCGGGACGAACCGAATAATAATGGTACCAATCCTAGGCCACGGCATTGCAAGGCATTGGCCGAGCTTTGCTGGAGGTTGGCCGGCCAGGGAGAAACTTTGAGGGCCAGTTCTAGGCTGATTGGGCCAAAGCATTATTGGGCCAAATTTGGCCGATCGACCCTAAGCCCAAACTTGGCCGATCGACCATTTATCAGCCGCCGCCAGAACCTAATTTCTAGCGCCGATCGGACCTTATTTTTAGGGCCGATCGACCCTTTATTTTGTGCCGATCGACCCTTTAATTTAAGGCCGATCGACCCTTCAGCTGGCCCAGCCCAATTACCGAAGCACTATAAATAGGGGTGCCCGGCTTCAGCTTTACACACACAATTTACTCGGGAGAAACGAGACTACTCTTGTTTTACCCGTATTTCTTCCTACTCTCTTCGAATCGCCCTAGATTCGACCCCAAAGTCTTGCTACAATTGGTAAGACTCTTTTTAATATTTTTGTTCCCTATTATTATTATTGTCTTATTATATTTGCATGCTTATTATATTTTAATTGTTCCTTTATGCTAGATTTAGGACTGTTTTAATATATTTAAATATGCAATAGCCGAGGATGATCTAAGGTTTCGCCCAAGGAACCCAATGGATCTAGGAACTATTTCTTACCTTCCACCTTAGTTATAATTATCCCATGATCAACAATCCCCCAAGGATGAACGTTGATTAGTGCACCTTCCGAGGGCCTAACTCAAAGGTTCTAGGGTGTGATCATCAATTAATTATTTCTCTCCCCTCCTCCTTATGCATGATCCCGTTTCTTCTATCTATTCCTGTAAACACCGCACACAACCAACACCCCACATGCTAGAAAGACCGATTCATCGGGCAATAGGAGTGATAACGTTTCTTCTTCTGTTGTAACTTGACCCCCGAACCCAATTAACTGTTTAGCTTTTTTTCAAAGCTTTGGGCTATATCAAAGTGGCGTGGCGACTCTCAAAATTAAACTAATATTTTAATATGGTTTAAAAGCGAGTGTCACTAAATGAATATCCCATTTCGATTCGACATTATATGATTAATTATTTCAAACTCCCGAATGCGCGTTGCATCGGGACGGGGTATTCACAAGGGGATGACCGTTGTATTTTTGGTGGTGCTACATGAGCTTCGAGATTTTAGGGACAGTTACAAGTAATGTGAACGTGTCCTATAACGGCTCCTGATTCGTAGGGAACCGGTTATGGAAAGGTTTGACTTCACGTACATTCGTCTACTAGGTCGACGCTTATGGATTAGGTCGAGGTCGCCATTTAAGGAATGGTCGACCTGACTGACGGGTAGAGCATGGTTCGTACCCGAATTGTAGTATGGATCATGAGGTCGGACTAAGTTATGTCGGGACCTGGTAGGTCGGTCATGGACTTAGTCGACGGATACTTGAGATGGGCTTTGGGCCTTGCTCTGATTGGGTCAGCTTCATTGAGAATGTGGGCGTCAAGGCTGTATGTGATTGGGCTTTATTCGTTTGGCCCAACTCGACACTTTTGGTATGTTCAGTGGCCCCCAACTTTCGAGTTGACTTTGTCGACTAGGAAGTTAAGGAAATCTCGATGAAAATTTATTGTTACTCGCAGGTCGATACTCGCAATGAAGTTTAGTCGACTATGATGACGTGGCACAATCTTGGACGTCGATGACGAACGGTCAGATCAGAACGAGCGCCATTTTTCTGTCATCATTATTGTTTTGACGCTTGGTAGTCTTTCTCGAAAACCGCTTCAGAATTTAATTTTGGAAAATCAATTTTGAATTTCTTTTCCCTTTCCAAATTTGGGAAAATATAAATACTCAAAAACCCTTTCTGATTCAAATTCTTACCGTCTTCAAACTCTTCTTCCTCGGCGATAATTGCGGAATTGCAGCAGGATTTAACCCAAGCTTGCGTCTTTGTCTACGACTCTCCCTTCTGCAATCAATTGAGGTATTTATCTTGTACTCTTGCTTTAGGGTTTTCATTCATGCTCTGTTTTCGTTTTCGCCATGGCTAGGACATTTAGTAGCGAACCAGGAGCCTGGTATGGATATTGCACCTTGAATCGTAGGGTTTACAAGCATGTAGGTAATGAGTGGAAAGAGATGCTCCTGACTGAATGTATCTCCATCTTGACAAGGTGGGGGTTGAGTTTTGGTGAAATTGGACTGCCCATTGGAGGTGATGTAGTTACTACATTAATTGACGATTCGAACATTGTCCCCTTTCATCTTTTCCATGAACTGCTCGATCACATAGCCTTGTTCTATGTTAGAGACGTCAATAAACCCTCCTTCCTTAGAAACAGAATAGGTTTTCCAGGGGAGTCTAGGTCGCCCTTAGGTAGGTCGCTGAATGTGATCATAGGACTGACTCCCCTGCTTCCTCTTTTTATTGTACAGATATGACGACTCAAGGTGGAGCTACACCTTCAACTTCTTCGGGTCCCAGAATTGTGGATGCATTTGATGATTCTGCCGTGCCTGGGAAGAATGAGAGAGGCTATGTTCCAAATGGGCCACTGCGTGGAAAGAAGAATATGCCCTCTAGGTATAGTATGATTTGGGATTTTTGTGAAGTGAGCAAAGAGGACTATAGGGTGACCATTTATACCCAGAAAGATTTCATGAAACAGTTTAGGTCGACTTTCACCAAAGACGCCACTAGAGTATCCTTCTTCTATGGCCAATTCGTGGCTGGCCTTAGGTTACCACTTGACCCTTTCATTAACGAGTTCTTGGAGTGTGCCAATGCCCTACCCCTTCAGCTCGGAGCCAATACCTGTAGGGTCCTAGTATGCTTCGCTATGGTGTGTAGGTTTCTAGGATATGAACCCTGTATGAGGGTTTTTAAGGAATTCTTCTGTATCAAATATAGTGGGGAGGATTTGAGCATTAGTACACCTTCTAAACCCAAATCTCCCAAACTCTTCACAAACCTCCCCAGTAAGCATAGTGGCTGGAACTCCCACGTAGTGGTAGTAGAGAGTAGGTTGGGATGGGAGTTTCCTTTGCTCAATGATGAAACAGAAGCTATGGACGAGAGAGATTACTGGGAACCACACTGGCATTTTGATTTATTTAAGAGGTTGTGTAGGTTGGGCGACAAGGGACCCTTCGGTTGGGAGAGTCTACTTACAACCAAGTACAACTTCATCCAGTGGAATGATGGTGGTGAGGAGAAGTACAACCCTTGGTGCCGGTGGGAAGGGGCACCATTTATCTGGCCGGGTTACCCATGCCTTGGGCAAATTTGAAGATAAATGTCAACGTTGTAAGAAGGCGCTAACTTCTGCAAGGATAATGGGGAGCATGCTGGTGGTAAGATATCCCTGTTCAGCTTTCCTTTATTCGCCCTTTATCTGTTAACTTGCATGTATAGCTTGCTCGTACATAGACCTTCGTATGTAGAACAATTAGCTCGCCCATGATTAGCTCGTAGCCTGTATGTTGATCTGACAGCATAATGAATTATTTTGTACTGTATGTTCTTCTCTTAGCTCGTCGTTTGTTAAATTGCATATAGGATGTTAAGTCGTACATAGTTTGCTCGTACATAGAACCTATGCTCGTATGTAGAACTTTCGTACGTCGATCTAACACTTTGCTATCCTGGCTTTGTTGCAGTTTTGACTCCCGAACAGGAAGCAAACATGGGACGGATCGTTGGTGTTTCTGACAAAAAGAAAGCAAAGAAAGCTCATGGAGCCGCCAATGCTCGAGCTAACAGGCAAAGGGAGGCAGAGAGGAGAACAGGCCTCTTGTCCAAGGACAACGTGGGGATGATTCCCATGGTTGAGGTTGAAGAAGAGGACCCCCTGCAGAGCGGTACCCAGTCTGTGGATGCTAATGATGAAGGTGACGAGTCCACCAGGTCGGCCAAAGGAAGCCTGAGCTTCGACCCAATTCAGGAGGTTGATGCTGCGACCTCAGGAGCTGAGATGGCCGGGGTAAGTCCTCCAAATATTGTGCTTGTTGAAGATGATACCATGGAGGTGGATGCTGATGACGAACCCCTGAATACGAGGAAGAGGTTGCGTTCTGGGAAAGGGAAGTCAGTGTCCTCAAGCCAAATGCCTCCACCAATCTCTCCTCCCCCCACCAAAGAGTCTCTTGAGGACCAGATGAGGAGGTTGAGTGATGTGCCCCCTCTCATTGGGGTCAATAGCTTGAGCCGACGCTATCCAGACATGAGCTTGGGCCAGGTCGTGGTTAGGAGGGCCATCGATGTTGACCTCCTAGCTCATTTTGCTGATAAGGGGATTACCCCTGAAGAGTTCTCAGCTCGCTCTGGGATGATTCAATGCGAGGTAATTTTTTACTTTCCCTTTCTGTCTAGTCGCTTGTTCCTTCAATTAAACAACTTTGACTTTCGAGCTAACAGTTATTTGATTTCCTTTAAATGTAGAACCTCACCATGGCCGAGCAAGTTAAAAGCTCTTGGAGGGCCTCAATCAAGAGGGAGAGGCAAGCCTTGCAGGACTACTCCAAGAAGGCGCAGAAGTTGGCTAATATGAAGGAAAAGTACAACGACCTGGATAACTCGTACGAGGCCTTGGAGATGGTGAAGAAGAAGGCCCTGACAGATCTTGAAGCTGCGGAATCCAAGCTCAAGGAGGTGGAGGTGGAAAGAGATGCTGAGAAGAAAGAGCTTGAGAAGACCAAGACGGAGCTGGCGACGGTTTCCCAACTTTTGAAGGATAAAGACAATTTCTTAATCGAGTTGAATGAGGATCACCGGCTGGCTCGGGTGAAATGGCAAGGAGACCTCCAGACCGCTACTGAAAATGCTGCTAGAGCTGCCGTTGATAAATTCAAAGAGGGTGATGAGTATTATAATACCATCGTGGCTAAGGCACAAGACTTTCTGGAGGTAGGCAAGAGACATATGGCGCGTCGAGCACTGGTGGATTCAACGGCTACAGTTACCATCGAGCAATTAGCTCGTTGGTTCTCTAAATCCCAGTACGACATGACAGCTCGTAGTGGTCACTCGGTCGTTCCCTACCTTGAGAATGATTTAGCCTTCATTGCCCAGGAAGACGAAGAGGATGGATGTGAGAAATGGGAAGCTCCTCCAATTGTCGAGAAGAATTTTGATGCTGTTTTGCAAGAGCTTGAAGATGCCGCCACTATGGAGGAAGAGCCTGATCAGCAATTATACTCAGAGTCGGGTAAACTCGTAGGCCCCCAGGAACAAGAAGAAAATGGAGAAGGTCGAGTTGCTACTGACGATCAAACTGATGCCGACCTGAACTCTTGATTTATTTGATTGAATTGTAATGAACAAGTTCCAAACAATGCTTTGCTTTTTTTGTTTTGAGATTATTTGAATGCCTTGGCCCAGTTTTTGGGAGGCATAGAAACATGTAATCATATTTTTCGCAAGTCTCAGCTCGCTTTTGGGAGACTTAAACATGTTTAATCTTAGCTGACTTCATATCCTTGTATGTTTCATGCTTTTAATTTCAGCATATATATGTCGAGCTAGATATAGTAGGAAGAGTCGACCTAAGCCTTGTAAGAATTCAGAAACGAGGTTGATTTAAGGTCGAACCTGTTTAGAGATGGCATAGGGTAGAGCTCATTAGAACGAAATCGACTTTGGATCGGACTTGTTATGAGACTAAAGCTGACTAAGAGTCGAGCTAATTTGTACGAAGTCGACATTGAGTCGGACTTGTTAAAAGAATAAAGCTGATTAAGAATCTAGCTCATAAGAATGAAGTCGACGTTGAGTCGGACTTGTTAAAAGAACAAAGCTGATTAAGAATCGAGCTCATAAGAACGAAGTCGACGTTGAGTCGGACTTGTTAAAAGAACAAAGCTGATTAAGAATCGAGCTAGTTAAAACTGGTGTTGCACAACATTGGTCGAATAAAACAGCATTCTTATTGAAGTACGAACACGCTTACATTAATCTGAAAACTAGAACTAAAACAAGCTTGAACTTGGAAGTTGAAAACTAGAAGTAGTATTTGATGAGGTGGGTGGCGTGCCAAGGATGTTTCAACTCTTCTCCCCCAGGATGAGCTATCATGTAAGTTCCCTCCTTGACGACTCGAGTAACCACATAGGGACCTTCCCAGTTAGGAGATAGCTTATTCTGTTGGGTTCTCCTTCCTGTTGCCTCGATCTTCCTTAGTACGTAGTCACCCACTTGGAATGACCTTGCTTTCACTTTCTTGTCGTGGTAACTCTTGGTTCTTTGCTTGTAGTTGGCCATTCGCAGGTAAGCAGTATCTCGCTTCTCGTCGACTAAATCAAGGTCGATCAATCTATTGATGTTGTTACGCTCTGGTCGAAGAATGTTACTCTAGCGGTAGGAAATCGAGCTCGGCAGGTGCCATGGCCTCGATCCATATGTGAGAGTGAATGGGGTTTCCCAGTAGGCCCCGAGTGGTTGTGCGAAGCGCCCCGAAGAGCAAGGGGAGTTCGTCCAACCGGTTATTGCGTCGACCTACGAGACTGTCTTGAGTGCGAGCAGAACCGAGTTTATTCGCTGCTTCGGCTTGCCCATTTCCTTGAGGATAGGCGACGAAGATTGCCCGATGCTTGATCCCTACCCGATTCATCTACGCTTCGAAGGCTACGGAGAGCTGCAGTCCATTGTCTGATACTATGGCTCGAGGAAATCCAAACTGACACCAAATGAAATCGTGAATGAAGTTGATAGCATTCTCCTCTGTGATGCGAGCTAATGGTTTGGCCTCAACCCATTTAGTGAAGTAGTCTATGGCAACGATCACATACTTGCAATTTCCCCGGGCGGGAGGGAAGGGTCCAATCAAGTCGACACCCCACATGTCAAATGGCCAAGTTGCAATTACTGGAGTCTGCTCGGTGGTAGGCATATGAGGTAAGTTGGCAAACCTTTGGCATTGATCACATTGTTAAACAAAGTTATGAGTATCAGCTCTCATGTGCGGCCAGTAGTACCCCAAAGTGATTAACTTGTCAGCAAGAGTCCTGGCCCCCGGGTGTCCGCCACAAATCCCACTGTGTACTTCATGTATCAATATCTTCTCTACGACATGACTTATAAGCCATCAAGATCTTCGTGTACATACTGGATCAACACCAGCATCATGGTCGTTTTTATGGGGGTCGGGCTCTTGGGTTCGTTCTCGTCTTTGAGGAAGTTGGCTATGGATGCCAGTAAGGTCAAGCTCTTCAGTAGTGATATAGTCAATTGATTGATCGCGATCGAGATTTATGGTACAGTGTGGATTTGTACTCCAAGCAGATCGGAGAAAAAGAACAGAAGCACAAGGGTATAGAGAATGGCCAATGTATAAGTTGTGTAAATTAAGGTGTAATGTCCAAAAGTTTTAGAATGTAGAGAATCTGCCACGAAAAGTTTGGGTGAAATTTGTTACTCCCTCGGTCATATAATATAAGACATGTTGCAGTTGTCTTTTTATTAATGAAGGTTTAATTTTATTAATTTTATTGTATTTTTATTAACATTAACACCACTGTGTACCGAAAAATTATTGTCCCGGTATAAGTTTTCTAAAGCATAGTGATGAATTTTATGTTAAAAAAAATACAATGTTATAGTGAAAGCTGAATAAAAGTACAATGGTATAATGGATGAATATGAAGTTTGATCTTTAATACTTCATGTCCCAAGATGATATTTTCAACTTTTTTGATCTCTAATAGCACATAAAGCAGTTCAGGTGGAAAAACAAGACAAAAATCTGTAGATGATGCAGAATGTGCTCCAATGTCCAATTCTGGGGCTAAAGATTCTGAAAGTTGTAAAGCCGTTCCTCTTGGATTAGGGCTAGGAGGATTACAACCTAAGGTTAGTCATAGGAGAAGTAGGCAAACAAGATCACAGGGTACACGCATTGATAATGTTGTTACTCTGAGTCTAGCTCAGCTGGCAGGAATGCTCTGCAGTCACTTGCATCCCTTGCAAACAGAAAGAATTCCAGCACTTTGACGTCAGGTATCAGGGAAGTCACACAATAAATAAATGCCACACTTTCCTTTTTAATTTAAATAAATATTACTCCCACTGTCCCTAAATGAATGTCCATTTTCATGAAATTTTTGTCAAAAAATGAGTAGTCATTTTTGGAAGAAAAAAACTGTCCCTAAATGTTTTTTTACCAATTTTTTTCACTTATCACTTTACACTTGCAAACCTAAATGTTTGGAAAATGCCACCAACGAAATGATAAATTGTCTATAAGGAAATATTTCAAAACTTGTAATATTATTTAGTATTTTGTGTATTTATTTAAGTATCTCTTTGATTAATGTCATCTGTTTTTTTTTTTACATTAATCATCATTAAAAAATGAACTTTCTTGATTGATTTCTTTCTTTTTCTTTCGTGCATTTAATGCACGGGTGGCATACTAGTTTATTATAAAAGACCCACAAGTTTTGGTTGAAGACCAAAATTTTGATAATGTGCCTATTGATGCTAGTTTATCTGATGATGTCATTTTTTAAATAAAATATTTAAGTTGTATTGGAAAGTTATGATCAATGTAATGAATTTTAAAAAGTACTTATATATTGTGTGTATTTTTTAAATATTAAGGGCCCAATATTTATTTTTGCACAGGATCTCAAAAATGATTGAGACGGGCCTGGGTACGATGTCAGATTGGGAGAGATCATGGGAGAAGGAGATACGAGGGCTCATTGCCCTACTTGAATTCTCGGAACAGAGCTATAAATCCATAGAATTTTGTTGAAGTTGAAGCTCGAATGAGATGGGTTTTTAAAGAGTCCATACACGGAAATGAGGTCGGAAAGGGAAATTGAGTTTCTGGGGAAATGAGAAATTAATGTTTGATTTGAATGAAAAAGGGAAGGGCTGATGGGTTGATGATGGAGAAAGGAGTAAAATTGGGAGAGTGGTGGTGTGCCTAGGGTTGAATGTCGGGTAGACTTGATATTGCGGGGTATATTCAGTAATAATATTGCGGGGGTAAATAACAATTCTCTAAGTTTTATTATGTGGCAAATCAAATTAATAAAACAAATCATCATCTTCAACCTTCATCTGCTACATCAGATTGCTAATTATTTGTTAATAATTTTGCAGGGAATTTTGAGAGACAAGACTAGTGATGTGACGGATGGGGGCCAAGGTTGAGAAAGGGGGAAGGGGAAGTGCTGCGATGGGGCGAGAGTGGGGGAGTCGCTTAGGGCAGCCGATGAAGGGAGGAAGGAGTGTTTGGGGGAAATGGGAATGAGGTATGCAACCTGGGTGGATTGAAAGAGAGAGAGAGAGAGAGAGAGAGAGAGAGAGAGAGGGGGGGGAGGGGGGGAACAGAGGTGTGGGGACAATATTCTTAGTTTTAGGTTTTATTTTTTTGTCCTTTTTATGTTTTTCTTTTTATTTTCAATTTGATCCTTATAGTTTATTTTTTAAATTTTTAGACCCAATTACCCAAAATACCCTTAAACAATGTCACATGCAATGTCAAATCTTTTTAACGGGAAAAAACTAACCCCATTAGTAAAAGTAGTCATGGATGCAAAAATAAGTGAAACACACAAAAACTGAATAATACAATGTTTTTATTTGCAATTTTTCCTATTTTATATAAACATTTCAATGAATTTTAGTTATCTTTTAAAAATTATTTTATTTTTATGTTTATCAATTAATTATTATTTTATGTTTTAAAATCATAAGCTATATTATACAGTAAAAACTCTATAAATTAATAATGTCGGGATTGATAAAATTTATTAATTTATAAAGTTATTAATTTATCTATATATTAAAATTATTAATTTAATGATTTTTAGTTGACGAATTTCAGATTTTCTTATAAATCAAATTCATTATAGGTATATAATATGTTGAAAAGCATTGGCGTCTAAACCTTTTCAAAACATTATGATACAAATCGAAAACGCAAACCAGAACTATCATATGCAATAAGTATAATTAGATTAGAGATGAACTCCAAATAGATTTGAACTTAAAAAAAAAAAAAAAAAAAAAAAAAAACTATAGCTAAATTGTAATAATTATTTTTACAATTTTTAAAAATTATTAATTTATGATTTTCGTGAGATCTAAACTTATATATTTATACATGGGTAATACGAAAAATTATTACCTAATTATTTTATCCATTTTTTGTAATTTTTTCAACTGACCCCAATTGAGATCAAATAAAATTATTAATTAAAAAAATTATTAATTTATCGAGTATTAATTTAAACAGTTTATATTGTACTTGAATAAAAGAAAAAATTATAACGGGCTCTGTTAAACCCATTCTATATACAGGGCCGGTAGAATGGAAAAGGGGCCGAGCCTTGTCCGTTTTGGTGATGGAATTGATGGATCCAGCCCGTTGGTCCGTAGTCAGTATTATAACATGCGCTTTAGCACGGCGCTCAACGGCTATAAGTGCGCCAAACTTGGGGAGAAAGAAAACCAAAATAAAGACCCTGTCCCTAGGGTTTAGAGAGAGAAAATTGTTCGCGTTGGATCTACAAGTAGCGCGCAACGGCTATAATAAACGCGCCAAAGTTGGGGAAGGGTCGCCTCCATTGTTTCGACACCTCAAGCAAGCAGGTAATTCATAATCTATGCATTTACATGTGAACTCTTCCGATTCTCAGTTTCTCCCAAATCGATGATCACGTTTTCTCAATTAAAGTTCCACAATAATAATTTCATCGGAGAATTCTTCAATATACATGTTCCTCAGCCGCTGTCTTCCAAAACCCTAATCCCTAGAAGTAAACCCTTTAAAAAAAACCCAAATTCTTTGTCTTCCTTCTCTAACAATCAAATTGATCGTCCCTGTTATAGATTTCTGACCTTTCCATGGCCACCGGTCACATCTTCAGACCTCTTTGTCGGCGTGACATCTCTATTCTACTCTCTGTCTGCCTTTAAATCTGTAAGATTTATGTTCCATTTCTTTTGAATCACGTTGATCTGTTGTTTCCTTCATTTTGTTTCTCTCTTTTTGTGGTTCTACTTCTATCTGTAATTAGGTTTTCAGTTTTGTTTCATTCATTGATAGATTAGGTTAAAATAATTGTAGTAATTAGTATGATTTTTTGTTGAAGCTTGCTGTGGTATTTAGTTTTGTATGACCTAGGGTTTGATGATAAGTAAGTCCGGATTCTCGGCTTTTAATTGTTATGTTTTCAGTTTTGTTGCATTCCATGATTGATTAATTTAGAGTAATTGCATTGGTTAGTAAGAATTGTTAGATTCTTGTTGTGATATTCAATTTGATATGACCTAGGGTTTTATGATAGATCGGTCCGGATTTGTAAATAAATAGAGAGAGAATCATGTCTCTTGTTTTTTCGGCCAACTTGTTATTGTTAGGTTTTGTTTAAGGATGGATTTCTATAGAACTGATATTTAACATGGAAATGAAGCTGCTGATGTCTGATGAAACTACTCCTAGAACTTAGAACAGTTGTATATGTGTAAAATTGTTCATTTATATGACTTGCCTATTCGAACTGCACAAAAAAATGCTTTCTGTTCTACTTAAAACATGATGGTTGCGCATAGTCAAAGAGGAAACTTCAATCTCCGCGTTTTCCACCGTCTAGTCAACAGCTTCCTTTCTCATGCCTTTTCTCCCTTTTTCACCAGTTATGGAGTTCTCCCTTTTCTCCGCTTCATTGCTTATATGTAATACTCCCTCCGTCCCTAAATGTTTGTCCCATTTGACTTTTCAAACATTTTAATTTAGTGATTTTGAAGCTTTAATTTTGGTTATTTTTACGAACGCTTTGAAAATTATTGATAATATACACCGCCGTTATGTAATACTCCGTCCCTAAATGTTACAAGTTTTGAAAATTTAGTGATTTTGAAGCTTTAATTTTGGAAATGAAACTAACTTTTTGGGACAAAGGAAAAGGGGAAATGGGACAAACATTTAGGGACGGAGGGAGTATGTTTGTATACTCTATCTTATAATATTTTCTTATTTGCTTGCTTTTATTAATGCCTACAGATATCAAAATTTCACGACCCTAAGTGATAAAGTCCTATACCTCTGGTGAGGCGATTCTATCCTATTGTAGTTGTTCGTTGTCACTTTGAGTTGCTCTTACTAACCTAAGTTGCAACTGATTTTTGTATTCTTTGTTGTAGGATGCAGCAGAGAGTCGCGAAAGTATTAACAACTTCTTAAAGCAACTGATTTTTGGAATGCTAGCTCAAAGCCATTTATCAGATATTGTTTATTTTCCAGCCATTTATGCTCCTCGTGGGTTTTTATTCAGTGGATGATCTTTTGAAATACATTTATTGCTAGGTACAAACGCCATGATCCAGTTAGGAATGACCCTTTAACTGATTCTCTCACGAAGGTATTTTTAATTGTTTCACTTTCAAATGTTTGCTTGCATTTGTACTGCCAATCTCTAATTCTATTTGTGTGTTTAACACAACTGTACCTCGGAATTATATTCAGCAAGGGTTTGGAAGCAATGTGGGCCCGGAGTCGGATCCATATAGTTTGGTAAATTTTCCTCCAATCAGGCATCATCATAAAGTTTCAGTACCTGCAAGAGTATGTATCTTTTTTTTTTTTTTTAAAGGAAAGAAAAAAAGAAAGAAAACCTTCTTATTTGAATTCTTATGCTTTGCGTATGTCCTTTTAATATGAGTTTCTTACTCTGTTCTATTGTGTCTGCCAAGCGGCAGCAGGAAATTCCGCGTGCTATGATCCCCCTGGTGAACTCGGGTGTTGGAGGTTCAAACGGATCCCTAATTGGAGTTTATGGCATTGGAAACTGTGTCGAGGTTGGAGTACAGATAATCCTGTTTATGCCCTCATTTTACTAGAATGTAAAGCTCCATAAAGCTTCTTCATTAATTGACTTCAAGTTTATCGAGAGGCCAACTTAAGGTCTCTAAATGAAGGTATACATCAAGCCTGATAACCATCTTTTTATCTTACTTGTCAGTAATATTTTATCACCAAATGAACCTATCGTTCTGTATATCTTCAGATTGAACCTTTCCAGAAAACATTGGTGACATACCCATACTTTCAATATATTTGCTCCACATCATGCTCTGATATTTATTAAAGGAGAACCAATCATAGTGCCAAACCCAATATTTTGAGACTTGCAGATTATGAGTTGATAGCCCATCTTCACACGTATATTAGCTTTTCTCTGCTGAATTTCCTGACTGATAATTTTGGATAAGCATAGAAACTAGTCGATTAAGTAGGAATAGGTACTATAAGTTCCAGAAACATATCTACAATCCTTACTCCCTTTGTCCCTAAATAGTTTCACATTTTCCCTGTATCAGTTGATGTGTTAGGCAAAACTGGTCATCTCATCATCATTGTCTACTAGTTGCACCCACTTAACTAAAGCGTCAATAGTGTGCAGTAAATTTTAATATTCAACTAATTGCGAGTTCATGATGCACTCATTACAAATTCTCCTTTCTTTCTTTTTTTTTTTCAAAAACAGGGTTTGTTTTTGGGACTTCTTACATTTGTAACTCCGTCAACTTCGATGATATTGAAAAGTCGGACTTAAAAATTAATGCGAGTAGAAGACTTTATGTTAAGTTAGCAGTTTGCTATTCAGTGATTCATTGGAGAGCTTATATGATGACAAATTATGTTGATTGTCTCGAGTTTAGATACAATTCATGTTTAGTTTTCTGGCACTTCTTCATATTTTTAGTCTTTTCCTTTTATCTGCTTGTCTGTGCAATTTGGCATTTTTTTCAAGGGCTTTGCCATAATCTCTTATGAGGAATTAGTACGCTTTTCAAACAGTAATCTGGAGAGACTTCATTCCTGTGGTTTTACAATCTTCTACCATCAGATCAAGGACTCATGCTTCTGAGGATAAGTGAGATTCAAACCTTCTTCATTTTGTGAATTATGTTAATATTACCCTTACATGTCACTCAATTTAGCTGTTTTGAATTTGAGATTTGATGATACGAGACTAGAAATTAGAAAAAGAAGATAAGGTATAAGGTCACATATCTCTATAAGACGTGGGAAAATTTCGTAAGTGATGTTTGCAACTAGCAGCTATTATGGACACTGGACATTCAAGAATTTGGAGAAATATATAAACATGAGATTCTAGTTACTTTTGCAGGGTTGGGCAGTTATATTTGTATGTGCTGGTGATATGCGGATACTGTGATGGGTACATGGGTTAGGCAATGGGGGATGACTGGTTGTGGTTGGTACATGATTTGTGTTTCTTCAGCTTTATAATCAATTTGTACCTTTTCTCTTCCCCACCACTGTTCTATACAGACACTTTATCATTGTTTGTCTGCATTTGTTTGATCTAAGCATCCCGGGGTTAACCTGGTGTAGGTAAAATGAAGTTTTCTGAACTAAATTAGATTCATTACATAAAATCACATCGTTTTCCAGAAGGAAACTTCAATCTCCGCGTTTTCCATGGTCCAGTCAACAACCTCTCTTCTGATGCCTTTTCTCCCTTTCTCATTAGCTCTGGAGTTCTCCCTTTTCTCCATGTCATTGCTTATATGTAATATGTTTGTATACTCTATCTTATCATATTTTCTTATATGCTTGCTTTTATTAACGCCTACAGATATCACAATTTCACGATCCTACGTGAAAGTCCTATACTTCTGGTGAGGCAGTTCTATCCTATTGTTGCTGTTCTTTGTCAATTTGAGTTGGTCTTACTAACTTAAGGTGCAACTGATTTTTTATGGCCACATTCTTTGTTGTAGGATGCAGCAGATAGTCACGAAAGTATTAACAACTTCTTAAAACATATATGTGATCTTGATAACTGCACTTTCTGAGCCTATCCTCCAGGTTATACACTTGTCTAAGGAAGAAGATATTGCGCATCAGTCATGATAATTAAGTTAAACTCTAGCTAAACCCTGTTTATGATTGAGAAAAGCTAGATGGAGCGCTTCCTCTGATTGCCACTCTTGTGCGATACGAGGTTGAGTTTATTATTGCACAGTATCATTTAATATTTTGCATATGAACTATTGGATAAAACTAATATGCAGATGTACCTGTACTTTGTTCCTTTGCCAAACAGTAGCCACAGAGGTTGAATCTGAGCTCGCTAAACCAGATACGCTGCAACTTATTTCCAGTCACGTAAATGATTAGTTCATCCTGTCAGGTATTGCATATGATGAGGCAACAAGATTTCTTAGTATCAAAAGGTTAATATAATGTTTACAGAACACCGTATATTATAAGCATATTACCTTGGTATATACGAACTTATACTCTTTATCTGAATGTGCTGATTGTTTGAGGACCAGTCATGTATACAACTTGAGTGTCTAAATGCTAATATTTAGTTTCAATTGTTTTTTTTTCAAAGCAGTCTCCGCTCATCATATTGGGCTAGATATCATGAGGGCTTTTGAGAACATAGTAGGCTTGAATTCTAATCCAGTTGAAGCTAGGGAGGTCAATGCTTCTACAATTTTCCATTTGTTTCAACATTTCTCTTGTGCATACTGATCCAAAGTTCAAATTACTCGTGGATTTATTTAGGATCTCCTTAAGCATGTGAATAACTTGATTTTATTTTTATCTTACTGCTAGGTATAACCTGATAATTGTGCATGCCTCTGATGCCTTTTCTCCTGAATTCAACACTTCTGGAGCTCTCTCTTGCGATGGCAATACCCATTCCTCATTGCTGAGAAGTAATTCGTTCGAACACTCTTATCTTATGAGATTTAGTTATTTGCTTGTTTCTATTAATGCCTACATTTATCGAACTTTCATGCATCCAAAGTGATAAAGTTCTATACTCTTGGGGAGGTCTTGATAAAGTTATGCAAGAAAAGAATATTTTAGCTCATTTCTTGTTAGAGATCTAGACTATGTAACTTGAAGGACTCTTATGGTGAGGCAATTCTATCCTATTGTAGCTGTTCAATTTTACTTTGAGTCGCTCTTACTAATTTAAGATGCAACTGATTTTTTGGCCACAATCTTTGTTGTAGGATGCAGCAGATTGATGTGTTTCAGTGGACTTTGATTAGTTGGAGCGAACGCCTGGTCATCTAAATGATTCCAGAGGAATTATTAACAACTTCTTAAATCATATATGAGATCTTGATAACTGCACTTTCCGAACCTATCTTCCAGGTTACACACTTGTCTAATGTAGAAGATACTGTGCATCACTTATGATAATGGGGTTAAACTCTAGCTAAACACTGTTTATGATTCAGAAAGGCTATATTTTGTTTATGAACTAATGAATAAAACCAATACGCTGATGTGCTTAGTGTGTTTCCTTTCCAAACAGTGGCTACAGGAGTTGAAGGATAAACCTGAAGAACCACATGCTTGTTTTATCTTCAAACACAACCTTCTGTGCTCGCTAAACCATATATGCTGCACCTTATCTACATCTTTCAGTCACATAATTGAATAATTGATGAGTCAATCCGGTGTCAGGTATTGCATATGACGAGGAAACAAGATTTCCCAGTATCTAAAGGTTAATTTTATGTTTACAGAATGCAATATTTCATAAGCATCTTGCCTTGATACATACGAACTTAGACACTTAACCTGAGCCTGCTGATAGTTTGAGGATCCAGTCAGGTATTCAACTTGAGTCTCTAAATAGTTAGTTTAACTGGTTTTGTCCTCATATTAGGCTTGAGTTATAATCCAGTAGAAACTACTAAAGTCAATGCTTTTACAATTTTTTGTTTCAACTTTTCTCTTGAGCATACTGATCCAGAGTTCATATTACTCGTTGATTTGTTTAGGCATGTAAATAACCTGCTTTTATTTTAATCTTATTGCTAAGATTATATTGATAGCTTAGCATACCTTCTGATGCCTTTTCTCCTTAATTCAATAGTTCTGGAGTTCTCTCTTGTGATGGTAATACACATGCCTCATTGCTGAGATGTAAATCGTTCACTATCTTATGAGATTTGTTATTTGCTTTTTGTTATTAATTCCTACAGCTATCAAACTTTCAAGCATCCAAAGTGATAAAGTTTTATACTCCTGGGTGGTGTTGACAAAGATACTTGCGAGAAAAGTGATTTTGATTAGCTCGTTTCTTGTTAAGGATCCAGGCCATGTAACTATAAGGAATCTAATGGTGAGGAAGTTCTATCCTATTTAGCTGTTCTTTGTCACTTTGAATCACCCTTACTAACTTAAGCTGCAACTGAAAAAATTTGGCCATATTTTAAATTGTTGTAGGATGCAGTAGATAGATGTGTTTCAGTGGATTCTTTTTTGAAGCAAACTCGTAGCCATCCAAACGATTCTCGCGGAAGCATTCAAAACTTCTTTCCGAACCTAGTCATGCGTTGTTTCACCTGAATGTAATCTCCAACACCGAAGTTCACCAGGGGGGCTCATAGAATGCGGAATTTCCTTCTTGAAGCTCATCAGACAGAATAGAACAGAGTATGAAACTCATAATAAAGGGATATACGCAAACCATAAGAAATTAAATAAAAAGGTTTCCATTCGTTATGATTATTGTTTTTAAGAAAAGATGCATACTCTTGAAGGTACAGAAACTTGATCCATTTGTGTTTGTTAGTTTACTTTATCCCCATTTGTATTTTTTCTTTGCTTATAATCGGTTGTGCGCTTAGAGTTTTGAATTTTTGATGAAATTTATCTATTTTTTTGTTGGGATATTAGGCTGGATGTAATATCCATGATTATCTAGTGAAGAGGAAATTGACTGCTTCCTCATAGACATTTCAAGCTGAAGCCCAAGTCCCCCATAATGCTACTTGTGATATATTCAGATACAAATAATGACTGTTTGAGATACATTTATTGCTAGGTACAAACGCCTTGATCCAGTTAGGAATGACCCTTTGAATGATTCTCTCCCACGAAGGTATTTTTAATTGTTTCAAATGTTTGCTTGCATCTGTATGTACGGCTAATCTCTGTTTATATTTGTGTATTAACTCAAATGTACCTCGGAATTATATACAGCAAGGGTTTGGCAATAATGTGGGGCCAGGGTAAGGTCCATATAGTTTGGTAAATCTTCCGCCAATCAGACATCATAATCAAGTTTTTGTACCTGCTAGAGAATGTATCTTTTTTTTTTCAAAAAAAAAAAAATGAAATAAAGAAAACCTTCTTATTTGAATTCTTATGCTTTGCGTATAGCCCTTTACTATAAGTTTCTTACTCTGTTCTATTGTGTCTGCCAAGCTGCAACAGAAAATTCCGCTTGCTATGAGCCCCCCGGTGAGCTAGGGTGTTAGAGGTTCAAACGGATCATTAATTGGAGTTTATGGTATTGGAAACTCTGTCGAGGTTGGAATACAAACAATCTTGTTTATGCCCTCGTTTCACCGGAATGTAAAGCTCCATAAAGCTTCTTCATCAATTGACTTAAAGGTTATCGAGAGGACCAGCTTAGGGTCTCTAAATGAAGGTATATATCAAGTCTGATAACCGTCTTTTTATCTTACTTGTCAGCAATATTTTATCACCAAATTACCAATTGTTCTGTGTATCTTCAGATTGAACCTTTCCAGAAAGCATTAGGTACCCGTACTTCCAATATATTTGATATGCTGTGATGGATATAAAAAGAGAACCAATCATACTGTCAAACCCAATATTTTGAGACTTATAGGTTATGAGTTGATAGCCCATCTTCACACGTAACATATTAGCTCTTCTCTGCTGAATTTCCTGACTGATAGTTTTGGATAGGCACAGAGACAAGTCGATTAAAGATGGAATAGGCACTATAAGTCCCAGAAACATATCTACATTCCTTACTCCCTATGTTCCCTAAATAGTTTCAGACGTTTCTATTGTTGCTTTACTAGTCTAGAACTGTGTATTCTTCCTGGTCTCAGTTGTTGTGTTGGGCAAAAACTGGTAGTCTCATCATCATTGTCTACTAGTTGCACCCACTTAACTAAAGCGTTTATATGTTCTTCTTCTATCTATAATTAGGTTTTCAGTTTTCTTTCGTTCATTGATAGATCAGGTTAAATTAATTTTGTTTCATTCTCGATGTTCCATTTCTTTTGAATCACGCTGATATGGTGTTCCATTCATTTTGTTTCTCTCTTTATGTGGTTCTACTTCTATCTGTAATTAGGTTTTTAGTTTTGTTTCATTCATCGATATATTAGGTTAAATTAATTGTAGTAATTAGTATGAATTTTTGTTGATACTTGCTGTGGTATTCAATTTTGTATGACCTAGGGATTGATGATAAGTAAGTCCGGATTCTCTGCTTCCAATTTCTATCTCTAGTTATGCTTACAGAACACCAAGCATCTTCCCTTGGTATATACGAACTTAGATGTCATGAGGGCTTTTGAGAACACAGTAGGCTTGAATTCTAATCCAGTAGAAGCTGGGGAAGTCAAGATTTTCCACTTGTGTCAACATTTCTCGAGTATACTGATCCAAAGTTCAGATTATTTGTAGATTTATTTAGGTTCTCCTTAAGCATGTGAATAACCTGCTTTTATTTTTATCTTACTTCTATGTATAAGCTGATAATTGAGCATGCCTTCTGATGCCTTTTCTCCTGAACTCAACACTTCTGGAGTTCCCTCTTGCGATGGTAAATCCCATTCCTCAGCGCTGAGATGTAATTCGTCCGTATACTCTATCTTATGATGATATTTTGTTATTTGCTTGTTTCTATTAATGCTTAAATTTATCAAACTTTCAAGCATCCCAAGTGATAAAGTTCTATACTCCTGGGGAGGTCTTGACAAAGTTATTTAAGAAAAGTGATTTTCAGCTCGTTTCTTGTTAGAGATCTAGACTATGTAACTTGAAGGACTCTCATGGTGAGGCAATTCTATCCTATTGTAGCTGTTCATTGTCACTTTGAGTCGCTCTTACTAATGTAAGGTCCAACTGATTTTTTTTTGCCACATTCTTTGTTGTAGGAAGCAGCAGATTGATGTGTTTCAGAAGACTTTGTTTAGTTGGAGGAAACGCCTTGCCATCTAAATGATTCCGAGGAAGTATAAACAACAACTTAAATCATATGAGATCTTAATAACTGCATTTTCTTAAAAGGCTATCAGCAGCTCTTCATTTGACTGTCACTCTTGTGCCTTGCGAGATTGAGTTTATTATTGCACACTATCATTCATATTTTGTATATGAACTAATGAATAAAACCAATATGCAGATGTGCATGTACTGTGTTCCCTTTCCAAACAGTGGTACCGGAGTTGAAGGATATAACAGAAGAACCAAATGCTTGTTTATCTTCAAAAACAACCTTCTGCGCTCGCTAAACCAGATACGCTGCTCCTTGTATACATCTTTCAATCACATAATTGATGAGTTAATCCGCTGTCAGGTATTTCCTATGACGAGGCAATAAGATTTTCCAGTATCGAAAGGTCAATTTTATGTTTACAAAATGCCGTACTTCATAAGCATCTTGCCTTGATACATACAACTTGAGTATCTAAATAGTTAGTTTTAACTGTTTTTGTTCTCATAGCAGTCTCTGCTCATCATACTGGGTTAGATGTCATGAGTTCTCTTTAGAACATATTAGGATTGAGTTCTAATCCAGTAGAAACTACGAAAGTCAATGCTTCTTATGTGAATAACCTGCTTTTATTTTTATCTTATTGCTAGGATTATATCGATAGCTGAGCATACCTTCTGATGCATTTTCTCCTTAATTCAATAGTTCTGAAGTTCCCTCTTGTGATGATAATACACTTGCCTCATTGCTGAGATGTGATTCGTTTACTCTATCTTATAGGATTTGTTATTTGCTTTTTGTTATTAATGTCTACAGCTATCAAACTTTCAAGCATCCAAATTGATAAAGTTTTATACTCCTGGTGGTGTTGACAGAGATAATTTCAAGAAAAGTGATTTTGATCAGCTCGTTTCTTGTCAAGGATCCAGACCATGTAATTAGAGGACTCTCATGGTGAGGAAGTTCTACCCTATTGCATCTGTTCTTTGTCACTTTTAATCGCTCTTACTAACTTAAAGTGCAACTGGAAAATTTTTGGTCACGTTTTAGTTGTTGTAGGATGCAGTAGATAGATGTGTTTAAGTGGACTTTGTTTTGTTGAAGCAAACTCGTAACCATCCAAATGATTCTCGCGGAAGTATTAATAACTTTTTCCAGACCTAGCTATGCTCTCGTTTCACCAGACTGTAAGCTTCGACACCTGAGTTCACCAGGGGGCTCATAGCACGCAGAATTTCCGGTTGTAGCTTGGCAGACACAATAGAACAGTGTAGGAAGCTCATAATAAGGGCTTTACGCAAACCATAAGAATTCAAATAAGAAGTTTTTTTTGTTTTTTGTTTGAAAAAGATACATACTCTTGAAGGCATAAAAACTTGATCTATTTGTTTTTGTTGGTATACTTTATATCACCATTTGTGTTTTTTCTTCGCTTATAATCGGTTTAGCTCTTAGAGTTTTGAAATTTTGATGAAATTTATCTATTTTTTGTTGGGATGACAGGCTGGATGTTTATATCCATGATTATATAGTGAAGAGGAAATTGAATGCTTCCTCAAAGACATTCCAAGCTGAAGCCCAAGTCCCCCATAATGCTACAAGTGATATATTCAGATACAATTGTTCTGTATATCTTCAGATTGAACCTTTCCAGATAGCATTGGTGACGTACCCAAACTTAAAATATATTTTGCTCAACATTGGAACTTCAGATGCCCATTCTCTGATGGATATTAAAAGAGAACCAATCATACTGTCAAACCCAACAGGGAAAACTTCTTTTTTGTCCATCGTACTTTGTGGTGTATTTCACTTTTACCATCAAACTTTATTTTTTTTCATTTGTAGCATCGTATTTCAAACAATGGTGTCATTTTATATCAAATTTGGGTATGAAAAGACAATAATGTTTGTAGTACGATGGTAAAAATGAATTAAATTTGGGTATAAATAACAGATTTGGGTATAAAATGACACTATTGATTGTAATACAATGGTAAAAATGATAAAATAATGTTCAATTGTAATAGTGAAACAAGCACCAAAGTACGATGGACAAAAACGGAGTTTTCCCCCAATATTTTGAGACTTATAGGATATGAGTTGATAGCCCATCTTCACACGTAATGTATTAGCTTTTCTCTGCTGAATTTCCTGACTGTTAGTATTGGATAGACATAGAAACTAGGCGATTAAATATGGAATAGGTACTATAAGTACCAGAAACATATCTACAATCCTTACTCCCTATGCTCCCTAAATAGTTTCACATCTTTCTGTTGTTGCTTTACATCATTTTTTTCAGGGTAAAAGTAATTTTAGGAGATTGGATGCATTTTCAGTTCTGAACTATTAGAGCCTTGCTGGTAGAGTGGTTCATTTTTCTGAAAACTGAGATACTTGGAATAAAAACCCTTTAAATGTGTCGTGTTCCAATACAGAAAATTAAGACATTCTAGTTGCATTTACGAAGTATATACTCTTCTAGAACTGTGTATTCTTCCCCGTCTCAGTTGTTGTGTTAGGCAAAACTGGTAGTCTCATCATCATTGTCAACTAGCTGCACCCACTGAACTAAATCGTCAATAGTGTGCAGTAAATTTTCAATATTCAACTAATTGCGAGATCAGGATGCACTCTCTACAAACTCTCCGTTTGGTTTTTCTAAAAACAGGGTCTGTTTTTGGACACTTCTTACTTTGTAACTCCATCAGTGATTCATTGGAGAGCTTATATGATGACAAATTATGTTGATCGTCTCGAGTTTAGATACAACTTCATGTTTGGTTTTCTCGCACTTCTTGATAAATTTAGTGTTTTCCTTTTGTCTGTGCAATTTGGCAGTTTTTCAAGGGCTTTGCCATAAGCTCTTGATGAGGGTTTAGGATGCTTCTCAAACAGTAATCTGGAGACACTACACTAAGAGAGATTTCATTTATGTGGCTTTGCAATCTTCTACAATCAGATTAAGGACTCCTGCTTATGAGGGTAAGTGTGATTTGCGCCTTCTTCATTTTGTGAATTATGTTAATATTACCCTTGCATGTCACTCAATTTAGTTGTTTTGAATTTGAGATTTGATGATAGGAGACTAGAAATTAGAAAAATAAGATAAGATCACATCTCTCCATAAGAGATGGGAAAATTTATATTAAAATTAGATTTTAAGATTCTCCCTCTCCTCACCACCACGACCCCCAACCCCCCCCCCCATCGGGTCAAAAAAAATTAATCATTTTAAATTTATTTTTAACAACTCCCCACCCCGTAGGGTCAAAAAAATTTTTAATCATTTTAAATTTATTTTTAACAACTCCCCACTCCCACCACCACCTCAAGGTCAAAAAATATTTTTTTTGAAAAATATTTTCCCCACCTAATCCCCACCTCCTACCCTACCACCCCAACTTCATCACCCTACCCCAGCCTATCTCTTTCAACTTATATCAAATTGTGTTTTTATCGAAAAAAATTTCGTTAAACACATGAAAATATTTTTCAGAAAACATTTTCCTTACCAAAGAGCCGAAAACATGTTTATCTCATTTTTCGAAAAATATTTTCATTTTTCAAAAAATATTTTCATTTTTCGAAAAGCATTTTACCGGAAATCATTTTCCGTAAATCGTTTTACGCGAAACAAACGTAGCCTAAATATTTGGTTAAGGTTCAAAAAATACTATTATACTCATTTGAATGGTAAAATGAAATCAAAAGTTTCAAGGCCCCATTTGAAAACAACAAGATATGTAAACATGTCAAAATAAAAAGTAGGTCACATATCAGTAACAATAAAGTCGGATATTATTGGATATATGATGGCGTGTATGCAAATAATAAGTTGAATAATTAGTCGATAGTAAAAAAATTGTAGAAAGTAAATAATATGAATAATTGTACTTCTTTGTCATTAGATTATTAAAAATAAAATATATTATTTTTAAAATAACAATAGACTTTATTCTGAAACGTAAATTATTAAGGCAAAAACCATATCTTCGTCACTAAACTTTAGTTTTTTTCAAAATGTTTTCACTAAACTATTATGTTTCAAAATGTTCTATCTGAACTTTCACAATTTACAAAATGTGCTCACTCCGTTATTATATTCGTTAAAACCCTAAAGAAATTTAGTCACGTGAATGATGTTTGTTAAGTTTTCAACCAATTTATTAACATTGTTAACATGTATGATGAATTGTTAACATGTATGATGAAGAGTACAAATTTTTTGAATGTAAAATGTCATTAGCATATAGTTATAAGAAATATTAAAAATTAATTTCCCCAAAAAACATTTACCTTAGGGTCGTATTTAACAAAACTAGTCATGTGAGGTCATATGGCTAAATTTCGTTAAATTTTAAGCGAATTTATTAACGGAGTGAACACACTTTGAAAACATAAAAATTTAGTGAGAACATTTTAAAAAATGCTATATTACAGTGATGAAAATATAGTTTTTGCAAATTATTAAAGATGATTTTTATAAGATTTTCCCAGTTTCAAAGATGGTGGCTTGTTAGATTCTATGGTCTGATCTTAAATTTATTAGTTGTCACATCATGGTACAATATGGTCAAAATTTATTTTCAATTAATTTTCTATAATATTTATTAGGAAAAAATATTCACACTGTGTGTGTTCTGTAATAATGTTGCATTTTGTTTTATTTATACCAGAATAAATGTCGTAGTATTATTATACACAAAATAATATTAATGCAATTTTTTACTGTAATAAAAATAATGTATAAATTAATTAGTATAAATATATATTAGGAATATTAATAAATTAAAAGTGATAGTATTTATTGTGAAATAGATGAGTTATTAAAAAAAATGTGTGCAAATATATGTTTCAACTATATGGAGGCATCCCTGGTTATTATATATCCAATGGTCTGATCTTAAATTTACAAGTTGCCGCTTTCATGGTATACATTAATGTCAAAATTCAACTCTAAACTACCTAATATTCGGTCGTATGTCCTCGAAAATCATTTTCTAAGTTAGTTAAGAATCTAAACTTAAATGTCACAGACGGGCAGCAGAATTTAAGTAAGAGAGTTGACCCAAAAAACCAATGGCATTGACCTGGCAAATGACAGACACACAGTGAGTGTATGTGTATGTGTTCCACTTGAACTGCTATAAATGCCCATCAACATAGGAAACTGTCCAGAAACAAGGTTGCTGTCAGCTTAGAAGCGTACGGCTTTGCATCTCCGGCGTTGCGATGGCGGCGCTTCGGTTGTTGCTGTCTTTGTTGGGCTTCTTCTGCCTGCTGCGTTTCACTTGCTCAACTCCACTACCATCTCGGCATATCCTCTCTCAGCCAACTCCTCCCAATATGGTAATCTCTCTTCTCTTACACACAAACTAAGCACCAAGAAAGTACCATGATGCAAAATTCATGATTTTAGTAATGTCCCTAAATCAGTGACTGACGTAGTAGAATTTTATTTATATAACTAGACTATTCAAATACTTCCATGTTTTAAAGGGAACAAATGCAAATGGGGGCAACTGTCCCTCTTATACACCAAGTTGGTAGGTTCTCCCGGTTTAGATTTGTGGTTATTTCTTCAATTTATGATGAGTTGGTCTTATGAAAAACTAGTTTTTTCTTAAGATATGAAAAAACGTGTTTTCAAATTAAGCGGTGGCAATTTTGTAAATACTGGCAACCATGTTCAAAATAAACGGTGGCATTTTTGTAAATACTGGTTTCCCCGTTTATGCCGAGTGTCGTTTAACAAGCTGCCGGTGTGACAAAGTGCCGTTCATATGTAACAAAGTGCCGGTAAAAAGTGTCAAGCTTTAACAAAGTGCCGGTGTAAACTGCACCGGCACTTTGTTAAACCGAAACCGGCACTTTTTACACGGCACTTTTAAATACATGAACCGGCACTCTTCACACTGGCACTGTTCAACTAACAACGGCACTTTGTTACACTAATATTTTTGCTAGCTCTCAAAAACACAAGCACTCGGCATTCAAAAAAACATGAGCGGCATTCAAAATCACGTACACCGGCACTCAAATACACGTACACCGGCACTCAAAAACACTGATAATCATTTTTGCTGGCATTCAAAAAATATGGACTGGCACTCTATTATACACTAACTGGCACTCCAATATACATGGACTGGCACTTCAAAATACATAAACTGGCATCTAATTACCCAGTCCACCAATACATCAAATTCTCAAACTGGTACTCAAATGCTTATAAACTGGCATTCAATAACATATAATCTGGCACTTAAAAACTAATGCACTGGCATCTAAACAAAAGCCAAAATCAGATAATAATTGAGGTGAATTTGAAGAAATCACAGCTCCACCAAATAGCTCTTGCCGGGAAATGGGGCCAATTAGGTTTTCACATTGAGAGAGAGTGTGAGATCACGAGGAGAGATGAGGCGCCATAGGCGATCCATGAATAACCTTCGAAGTCCGGCAACCAATCAATGGCGGATTCCGATCGGTTCAGAGCCGGAGGAATTATTTCGGATTCGATTAGTTGGAGTGGTAAGTGGTCGGACAAATCGAAGGTAGTGGATGAGTTGTCGGTTACGGGTGGATTTGTAGCAGTTGAGGTGGTAGCCATGGGGGCGGAGGACGATGGGGTCTCTGTTTGCTGCGTTCCTGCGTATAGAGAGAGAGAGGAGAGAATTCCGGATAGAGAGAGAAAGAGAGAGAGAGAGGCGTGTGTTGTGTGTTAACGGCTAAAACACGTTTTTCGTTAAGTTAACAAAAAACGCGTTTTTTATAAGTTTTTGGCATTTATGATTATTATATTTATTTTTATTCTTTAACTACCTCTCATGTTTTTTTATTTGATATTATTACTTATCTTGTTTCAAAAAATTAGTCTTATTTATTAGTTTTGTTTCAAAAATAAAGTCTTATTTTCAAATTTAAAAGATGAAATAATTGCATTTTTGAAATTGCCAACTGACAGAATAAAAGGAGAGGGGAGATGAGAACTAACAAATGAGAGAAAGAGATTGATGGTATAATAATCAAAACTCATTAGAGGTAGTTATGCATACAAAAATAAATAGTTATACGTTTAAATAGTCAAATAAGACTATCTTTATGAAAAATGGGAAAGTATGAAATCTAAAATAAATCATAAAAATATAAATTCAAACTTAACCATTCTTAATCCATTCGGAAAATAAAATCTTTTAAAAAAGAAGCTCTTAATCATTTTTGGCTTGCTCAATAGAATCAGTCTCGTTTTCCAAAAATGTAGTTAATACACAAATTCATTGAGAGAAGTAAATATAAAATTGTATTATAAATATCATTTTTCAATAAAAAAAAATGAACATTAGGACGGAAGGACTAATTAACTTGTCAAAGACAACTATATTAAGTGGAGGTACCACTATTTTTCACTTATAACATAGTCCATCTTTTTAAAGAATAAACATAAAGGGAATTTTTATATAAATAATAAACCATGTTATATACAACTATAAAATATAGTGTTGAACCTATCTTTTTTTCATCTATAACTTGAGATTTCTATGTTCAGTTTACGAAACAATAATAAATTGTCACTCACATATTTACTTTAAGTTTATTACAGCATTTTCCATATAAAAGAGGAATCTTTTGTTACAATAGACTAATAGACGGAGAAATAATCTATCTGACTTATTCACGAATTGAAGGCGATTTGCTTTATAAAACCAAGTTGAGATAAAAAAATATTTGTATATATCTTAATTAAAGTTAAAAATTGATAAATTTAATGCATATTAAGTGATTGCAAAAATTTCAAGTAATAGTTATCCTAACTATAATGTAGTCATTCTTTTTAGTATAACAAGGCCAAGGGGGTGAAGTGATGGGGTGGGGTGGGGTGGGGTGGGGGAAATATGTCACGTGAACAAGTCCTCATAATTGCGACTTTTTGATCTTATTTGGCCGAAACAATGTTCGGTCTACGAACAAACATTAACCTTTTTAGTACTTTTATTAATGAAACACTTGATCTATTGCAAGATTGAAACTTGAGAGCGTATTTGGTGGTGATTGAACTTTTTACCTTTCTATCTTTCTATATTATATAGAAAAAAAGGGACATCAGTTGTCACTTGAGCTAAAACTCATTGCCAACATTAACCTTTTAGTAGTTTGGTAGGTCTGATAAAATTTAAAAAATGAGATGGCAGTGATATGGTCAAGTATCTGATTCATTGCAGACTTCTACAATTTAGGAGATGTTTACTTTTTCTTTAGTTCATTTCAAGCCCATGAAAACATATATGCAAAGCCACTCTTAACATATGCATAACAGGTGAGTACATATAGAAATATTGGGAAAATGTTGTCTCAAAAAATCTCGGGACACCATAACCGTACCCTTATATCCAGGTAACCCGCAGGGGTAGGATAAGCTTCTTAGTTCATTTCACATTTATTCCATTACTCGGTTTGTTACTGATGCTTCCGTTGTTGATCAGGACAGCAGGAAGCTGGACTCGAAAAATCATAGTTACTGCGATCATCTCTCTTCAGTTAGAAATGGGTTTATGTTATTGGACGCAAACTTCTTTAATGATTCTAAGGTAATTTATCTAACTCCTAAACTGCGCAACACAATCTTTGATTTAGTGCGAAGTCCAAGTAAGTTTATTTATTTATTTCCATTTTTTGTGACGGATTTACAAATAGATGCTGGAAATTGAGAAGGGCACAAAAGATCTCAGTATCCCGATAAGTCAAGCTAATAGGAAATTAGTTGCCTCCACCAATGGGGGATTACATAACCCATCTTGCTTGGTGTTCAATTCTGAGTGGAAGCGAGAAGAAGAGCACAATGCTACCAAAAGGTTCAGTTATCCTTCTCTGTCTGCTGTAAAGAGGCCAAACAACGATGAAGATATTGCTTTCATGAGTGTAAGTTCCTTGTTGCAAAATTGAGAATGTATTTTTTTTCCGCACTTTGCTAGTCAGTTATGGAATTTGTACAGATTCGTGAACTTGGCCAACTCATCAAAACAAAGCAAGTTACTTCTGAGGAGCTGGTTGGAATTTTTCTGAAGAGGCTAAAATTGTAAGATTGACTATTGTTGTTCTAGGGGTGTTTAAATCTTTTACTCCCTCCGTCCCATAATGATAGTCCCACTGGTTGATTTGATTGAACTCAGACTAAAATAATTATCCAAATGAAATTCTAAAACTTGTTATTGATACACCATTTTAGATTTTCATTTGGATAATTAATCTTGCCTAAATTTTCAGTTAAAGATCATTATGGGACTGAGGGAGTATTACTGTCTTATCTTTCCTAAACTGGTGGGTTATTACAGGTATAATCCTGTCCTTGAGGCGGTGATTACATTTACTGAAGAATTAGCTTACAAGCAAGCGAAGGAGGCTGATCAACTGCTTGCTCAAGGAGTATATTTAGGTTTTTAAACTTTTAATTTTATCAAGGGAAACTCCGTTTTTGTCCATCGTACTTTAGAGCGTGTTTTCACTTTTACTATCGGACTTTAGTTTTTTCATTTTTACCATCGTACTACAAACATTGGTGTCATTTTATATACAAATCTGCAATTTAACTTAATGTATATCATTTTTACCATCGTACTATAAACAATATTGTCATTTTATACCCAAATTTGGTATAAAATGACGCTATTGTTTGAAGTACGATGGTAAAAATGAAAGAAAATTAAGTTTAATGGTAAAAGTGAAATACACCCCTAAGTACGATGGACAAAATAAATTTTCCTTTTTATTAATTTTGTTCTCATCTGAAACTGTGGAAACCTTAGTTTGATTTTTTCAAAACTTCATGTGTAGGCCCGCTTCATGGTATACCTTACGGGTTAAAGGACATTATAGCGGTACCCCATTATAAGACCACTTGGGGATCACGAACGTTCAAAAATCAAGTTCTTGATATTGAAGCTTGGGTTTACAAGAAGTATATATAGGCAATCCTTTTTGTCAGCGGTTAAAGTTGAGCTGTGTTCCCTTTGTTTTGTTCATCACATAGCTAATGCAGGTTGAAGTCTGCTGGTGCAGTCCTTGTTGCAAAGCTCGTTACTGGATCACTGGCGTATGATGATATCTGGTTTGGAGGCCGCACCAGAAATCCATGGAACATTGAAGAATATACCACCGGTTCTTCGGCAGGGCCAGCTGCCTGTACCTCAGCCGGTATTTTTTTATGTGTTTTTGTAGTTTTTGGTAATTCTGGTATATTTATATCTCCGTTTTTTTTTTCTGTTATGGCGTATTTCTTTTTTCTAATCATTTTTTTTCACCTCTGGTAAGAATGAAAATAATTGACTAGGACTGTATGACTTAATGAGAAACTTCTATTTTCCTGTGAAGGTATGGTTCCATTTGCAATCGGCTCAGAGACAGCTGGCTCCATTACTTACCCTGGTGCTCGGTGTGGTGTGACTGCATTACGTCCAACATTTGGAACTGTGGGTCGAACTGGTGTATTGAGCTTATCCGAGAGCTTGGTAGTCAACAAAGATTTAATATTCGACTTTTCCAGATAGATCTTTTTGAATCCACTTTGGAGAAATTGACCATATGTTTTTGACAGGATAAATTAGGCCCCTTCTGTCGGAGTGCTGCAGACTGTGCAATAGTTTTGGATATTGTTCGAGGGAAGGACCCTAATGATCTTTCATCAAGAAATACAGCTCTTGATGACCCTTTTAAGGTTGACATCACAAAGCTAACTGTTGGATATCTCGAGGATGCCCAAATGGAGGTTAGGAGATTCACTAGTACAATTAATAACTTTCTGATCATTTGTGGGACGGAGGAGTTTATGAATATATATGTATGTATGTGAACCTTTATGTTTTGGTTGTAATTACAGGTTGTTGATGTACTCAGATCGAAGGGTGTCAATGTGGTTCCTTTCAAATTGAATTACACAGTTGAGTCCGCCCAAGGCATCTTAAACTTTACGATGGATGTTGATATGCTGGCTCACTTTGATGAGTGGCAACGGTCAGGGAAAGATGATGAGTACGAGGCTCAAGACCAATGGCCAACTGAACTTCGGAGGGCTCGTGTAATATCTGCTGTAGATTATGTTCAGGTACATACTTTTCATTTTCATTTTCGAGCTATCTTTAAATATACTACTCCCTCTGTACCTTAATGAATGTCGAAAAAAAATCAAATTTGTTCTTGATCTATCAAGCTCAAATTTGAAACATTTTTTTTTTTTTGACAAACATTTAGGGACGGAGGGAGTAACTATAACTAAACTGAGAAATCAAAAATTGATTCAATTTTCCTTAGGCACAAAGAGCACGAGGTCAACTGATAAGAGAAGTGAGGGAGAGTTTCACAGTAAACGCCTTTATTGGTAATGCTACCGACTGGGAAAAAGTCAGCGTGGGGAATCTAGTTGGCATGCCAGTAATTGTTATTCCAACTGGTTTCAAGACAATATCAGATCCACCTTCCCATGATACACGCAGAAGAACTACTATCACTACTGGCATATATGCTCCTCCCGATCATGATCATATTGTAAGTCCTCTTCATTTTCGTATCACCCACTTTAAAAATGTCTTGGGTCTGCCACTTCACTTAGAGGTAAATCATTTCTTTTTCACTTCCAATATTTCAAAAAAAAAATAAAAAAATCGGTCTGTTGTTGCAACGTGCAGGCATTGGCATTGGCGATGGCATACCAGTCAGTGACTGATCATCATAAAAAACGTCCACCGATTAATAATTTGGGGCCAAATGACTCGATTCCAAATCCTCACAAAGCTGTAATTCCTCCAAGGCTGTTGCGGGGCTGAACGTTTAAAGTTAGTCCTGCAAATTTGTCCTAATTGCCACTATAGTATTGGGGTACATCCATATTTATTGTCTTGATTTGAGGTAGAGTAAGTTGTAGGGAAGTACGTAGTTAAAGTTTATCTTCATATTTTGGTGGCCTTGTTTATATAAAGCAAAATAATATCATATTTCTATCACAAAATATTGAGGAAAAGAAATGCATTTTTTATAGATTATGAAAAAAACGTGTTTTGGTTCAATTGGACTGTTGACATTTTTATAAATAACTGACATTTTTTAAAAAATGTGTGTGGTGGCATTTTTGTAAATAATAGAGGTTATTAATTGAAGCTGACATTCATTAACTTTGGTGCTTACACTATCAATATTAACACTGACATTCTTTTATAAACGTGCTGACACTCTTGAACAAATGTGTTGACAATCATCAAAACAAATGTTCCAACACTCAATAATAAAATTTATAAAAATTTCAAATGCCCGTTTAATGACTTAAATGAAGTCATTTAATGTTTATAAACCCTAAATTGGAGGCCGCAAGCTCATGAATTTGTAGGTCTCAAAATTTCCTTCGATTTGATATGTTGTGAGTTTTGTGGTTCATCTCGAGACATAAGTTATATCAGTTTTAGCGCACTCGCACAATCTCTGTTACTAGTAAAACACATACACCGGCACTCTTTGTAACTAATGATTTTTGTATTTTTTTAATGCCAATATTAATGTTATTGAGCGTCAGGTTCATGCGTTAACACTCCTTGTTATTAACATTGACACTCTTTACTACTAACACTGCGTATACCAGTTTAATGTCAGTGGTAGTATTTTTTGAGTGTCAGGTATATGTGATGTCATTCTTTGTAATCGACTCTGGCAATGCACCAACGGTTCCAGTTTTTTTTTTTTTATTTAAATGCCATTGTGCCTTTTAAAAGAAGTGTTAACTTTTACAAAAATGTCACCGATCTGATTCAGTCCGATTCAAAAACACGTTTCTTTTAACCCTTGGAAAAAACATGTTTTTAATAGATGCACTTTTATTTTTGTGGCATTAAATGTAAGCAACAACCTTAATATGTTCAATACTTTATTTTCTGACCCATAATAAATGTTGCATGTGGTAAATTAAGTTAAACTTATTAGAAATATAATATCATTATATTATATTCAAGTATATATTGTAATAAATAGATTAGGAAACACAATTCTTGTATTAGATTAGGAAACACAATCTTTGTATTAGATTAGAAACATTTTCCTTCTAGGAATTAGAAACCTTCTCCTTCTAGGAGATTACCTCCTCGTTGTATTCCTATAAATATGTATCTCTAGCATCATAATCAATTGAGTCATTCAATACAATTCTTCTCTTTCATGTTTTGATTGACTTCGTCTAACCCTCTTTATTCTAATATGGTATCAGAGCATTAAGATCCATAGAAGAACTTCTCCGCAAAACCTCACCACCAAAGCTTCCGCCAACCATCATCAAAACCGCCCCACCCAAAGACAACCTTTATTCACCAAAACCCCAAGGCCGAAACCAACCCCCCCCCTTTAACCACCAATCTCGGCAAAACCCTTAAAGGCAAACCCTCCCCTCTTAAACCACCGTAACCCAATCGGCACAGAAACCCTTTTGACCGAAATCCTAAACATTTTTGCAATTCAACCCCCTCGACTCAAAAACCCTTTTGACCAAAATCCCAATTTTTTTTACCTTTGACCAACACGTGAGGGGTGAAACCCCTACTTGTACAAAGTAATTCCACGTGCTCGTCTCACACGTGAGGGATAAAACCCCTACTTGTACAAGGTGACTCCACGTGCATAACCCCTACTTCAAAACCCCCTCGGCCTAGTCGAAACCAATTCCCCCTACTTCAAAATCCCCTCGGCAAAACCGAAAACCCCTCTCCACAACCCCACCGTCTCCGATGTAGTCATGCATCAACCTACCACCACCTCGAATACGAGGAACCACATCTCATCAAAAACGACGTACATGTCCGGGAACACATCTTCAACTCGTCATCAACCTATCACCACCTTGGACTTATCCAAGAAACTTCTATCATGCGGGGGCATAATATTAGGAATATAATATCATTATATTATATTCAAGTATATATTGTAATAAATAGATTAGGAAACACAATTCTTGTATTTGATTAGGAAACACAATCTTTGTATTAGATTAGAAACATTTTCCTTCTAGGAATTAGAAACCTTCTCCTTCTAGCTAGGAGATTACCTTCTCATTGTATTCCTATAAATATGTATTTCTAGCATCATAATCAATTGAGTCATTCAATACAGTTATTCTCTTCCATGTTTTGATTGACTTCGTCTAACCCTCTTTATTCTAATAAAACTTTAATCAATATTTAATCTAAATTATTTATCTTCATGTAAATTTAAAAATAGTTATGAATAGTGTAATTATGTGTCAATTACCATTTTCATGACATTCTAACAAATAAATAAATAAAAAGTTCGATGAGATTATTTGTTCTTTCCTCTCAATTCTCCCACAAACAACCTTTGACATTTTAAATATCTCTCTCTCTCTCTCTCTCTCTCTCTCTCTCTCTCTCTCTCTCTCTCTCTCTCTCTCTCTCTCTCTCTCTCTTATGTTCTTGCCGTTTAAATTATTTGTGATTTGGAATCAGATTTTAGGATTATGGATTTGAAGAAGATCAGTTATGGTGGTGAAATTGGCCGTATGCTTTGTTGGAAATCATATTATTGCACCACAGATTAAATAAACAATTTAATCAACAGTAGGGGATTTATTGATCAAGTCAAGAACGTACCAATTAAGCCAATAGCAAAACCGAAAGCAATGGAACAGGATCAGGAAAACAGAACAGAAACAAATAAACAAACGATTAGAAAACTTATCGTGATTTGATCGAGTCGCCTTAGGAAGACTGTCCTAAGAGAAAATATTGCCCCCAATTGGTGCAACTCGTGTACATGTGCAAATTTCTCCGAGGATAAAACGATCACGGATTACGTACCACAAAGCAGCACACAGGTAGGTAATCACCGGCGGTCCTATCTCAGTCGCCTTGAATCTCACGAACAAATCTCTATGAACGGGAGTAATCAACACAATGAATTAAAACAAAAGAGTTGTTTTTCTCTCTGAATAATTCATGTATTTTCGGCTGGGACAAACAGGAGTATTTATACATGTGAAAAAATAGGTTTTAAAGTCTTAATTTTGACCTAAAACCCACGACAGCTCGGCCCAGGAGACCATCAAATCCGACGTGAGCGCGGCCGCCCTGGGATCTTGCGCGACCGCGCTGAAGGCCAGAAACATTTGGCGAGATCAAGGCATTCAAGCGCGGCCGCTCTCCTTGGCAGTGGCCTCTGACGGATTTTGTTCTCCCTTTGCCGATTACAGTTCAAGCCCAATGATACTAAGGTCATATGCTATGAATTCTTACACCACATATACAAATATTCCAACATGCTTGACATCTATTTTCTCGTGCAATCAAAACGATATTCTTTGACATATTTCTTTTTATATGATGTACTCCCTCCGTCCCACGTGATTGCAAACTAACTTTTTTGGGTGTGGAAATTAAGGAAAAGTGATGTAAAAAAGAGAAAAAGTTAAATGTTGTGAGTATGAAAAATTAAATAGGAGAGAGAATGAGTGGGAGGAATAGTGAGGAGAGAGAATGTTGTGAGTGTAAAAGTGAAGTATGAGAGAGAATGAGTGGGTGGAATAGTGAATATTCTTTGCCATTTGGGGAAGTTTGTATTCACGTGGGACGGATCAAAATAGAAATAAGTTTGCATTCACGTGAAACGGAGGGAGTATTATTTTTCTTGCAATGTGCGGTAGGAATGATCAAATATGGTTGCGATTTGAAATCGCCGGTTTGTTGTTGAATGCTTCAACAAACATGTTCCAAGTATACTCCTCAATCCCTTCTTGCTCAATTCTACGCTTCTCTGCCTTCCACCATTGGTCTGCTTCACCTTCTAGCACGAATGTGGCAAATGTGACTCTCTGCGCGTCAGTGCATGCCATCGTTTCAAATATCTTCTCCATGTTTTCAAGATTTTGAAAAAGGGGAAACCTGCACGAAAGTATGGGCGCCGTAATGGGCCTTTAGATTTATTCGGATGTAAGACCAGCCTATTGGGCTTGACATGTCACTTTTATTCCGTTCAATTTATATAACATATGCAATGTTTCTATAATCGGATTTTTTTTTCAAATAATACACTTTTAAAAAAGCATGTATCAAAATACACATGTTAACAAAGCATCTACCAAACTAACCACTTTTTGTGAAGTCGGTGCACTATTTTTAAAGTGAAATCAGCATCAGTACTATAGACTTTGTGTTTTTTTTTCGTAATTACTGAAAAGTATTAAGAAAATTCATATTTTAAGTCGGTACTGATAATAGCGATTTTAAATTCGTCCCTACCAACTTCACTTTAAAAACACAAAAACACAAGGTCGATAGTACTAGTGCCTATATATGGCTGACCCGTACCCGTATCCGTACGGACCCGTGAAACCGTACCCGAATTTGATCCGTCAGAACCGAAACCGTGTAAGACCCGTGAACCGTTGAACCCGTACCCGTGAGACCCGCGGTTCGCTTTCCTCTTTCTCAAAACTCGTGACCCGAAGGGTTCAACCCGTGAAACCGTCCCCGTTATGACCCGTGAAATCGTACCCGTGTCAGGAACCGCGTCAGACGCGTTAGAACGGTTAGATCGTAATTAAAGGTGGACAAAATACAAAGTTTTTAAATCATTTCTCTCACTTATTTTTACTTTTTTTTTAATTATTATGTCTAAAAATTAATTTAATTTTAAATTAGACTGATGAGGAAGTATTATCATAATTAAAGGTGGACAAAATAACAATAATTAAAAAAAAAAAAAGCCAACAACGTCAACCTCTCTAGAGAGTCTCGTCAAGAAATAGGTAACAACTAAATTTGAATTTTTTTTTTTTTGAAAAAAAAAACAGAATTATTTGGACCCGTGGGAACCGTGTACCCGTAGGATCCATATCGAAACCGTATCCGTATCCGTGCATCTCACGGTTCGGATCCGATTCTTCATTTTCGGACCCATACCCGTACCCGAATTTGGCCATGTCTACTAGTGCCGACTTCACTTTAAAAACGGCACTGCAAGTGCCGACTTCACAAACAGTTTTGGTATATACTTTGCCAACATGTGTATTTTGGTATGCTCCCTCCGTCCCACCTCACTTGACACTCTTGAGGTGGGCACGGGAACTAAGAAAAAAGAATAAAATAAAAAAATGTGTGGTAGAAAATGAAGAAAGAGAATGAGTGAGGTAAATAGTAGTGTTGGTTGAATAAATTGAGTGGTGGAAAATGAAGAGAGAGAATGAGTGGTGGGGTAGAGTGAATATAAAATTATAAAAAGTAGGTTATTTTGGGAAGTGTCAAGTGAGCTGGGACGACCCAAAATGGAAATAAGTGTCAAGTGAGGTGGGACGAAGGGAGTATATATTTATTTAAAGTGTATTATTTGAAAAAAATCCCCTATATTATATTCGTCCAAAATTAAATATTATATTTATATTTTTAATTAACTCAATTTTTATTAAAAAATTATAGAATTGAAGTTCTTTTAATTTTTATTTTTTTAGAAAATAATTTTCATATAATTTCAAATATTTATACTGACATCATTCCGAATATTGTCAATAATATTTATTTACTATATGAAGATCATTAAAACATTCAAAAAAAAATAGTCAAAATTTAATTAAATTGATTAATAAAGTCAAAACAGGACATTTACTTTGGATAAATAGAGTAATTAATTTTATACTATATTTTTTCTTTTCCAATCATAAAAAATAGAAATTCAGACCCTTTACCATTATTTGATAAGTTTTAGACATCATTAATATGTTCTTTTTGAACTTTGAGGAGCTGATGTGGCATGAATTAGTGACTAAGCACAATGGCTGAATGAAATGGGGATGAAATCCCATTTCATCCAACTCATTCACTGCAATGGGTGAATTAAAAGGTTTGGGTCGGCTTGGCTAGATGAAACATTTCATCTAGCTGAAACATTTTCTTTTTTTTTTTTTTTTTTATATCCAACACGTGTAGCTTCTTATTGGCATGTTGGATTTTTGAAAAAAAAAATTTATCCCAAATCTTTAAGCTGAATTATTACCTAGTAAATTAATTTTTTTTTAATTTTTTTTTTCACCATAATTCATAATTTTTTTTTTCCTACAAATTGATATAAGTTTCATTTGATTTGGACACAAAAAAAAAAACACTTAGTTTTCAATTTGGGCTGAATTATTACCTAGTAAATTATTATTTTTTTTAATTTTTTTTTCCCTACAAATCGATATAAGTTTCATTTGATTTGGACACAAAAAAAAAACACTTAGTTTTCAATTTGGGCTGAATTATTACCTAGTAAATTATTATTTTTTTTAATTTTTTTCACCAAAATTCATCATTTTTTTCCCTACAAATCGATATAAGTTTCATTTGATTTGGACACAAAAAAAAAACACTTAGTTTTCAATTTGGGCTGAATTATTACCTAGTAAATTATTATTTTTTTTAATTTTTTTTTTCACCAAAATTCATCATTTTTTTTCCCTACAAATCGATATAAGTTTCATTTGATTTGGACACAAAAAAAAACACTTAGTTTTCAATTTGGGCTGAATTATTACCTAGTAAATTATTATTTTTTTTAATTTTTTTTTTCACCAAAATTCATCATTTTTTTTCCCTACAAATCGATATAAGTTTCATTTGATTTGGACACAAAAAAAAACACTTAGTTTTCAATTTGGGCTTAATTTTTTTTAATTAAGTGTGAAATATTTTTTTAATTATAAATAATAATAATAATTATGATTATTTAACTAATCATAAAAATAAAAATAAAGAATATAAATAAAATAAAATAAAAGTAGTGGGGTATAGAATGATGAGTTGGAGGGAGTTGAAATTTAATTTAAGTTAGCCATTGGAGTGGGGGTAGATGAAATGGGTAGATGAAATATTAGGTGGATGAGAAAAAGTGTAAAAAGTGTTAGATGAAATGGAGAATTGGTATAAAACCACTGTGGGTAGTCTTACTTAAAGAACTTCTGATTGGCTATCTGAGCTGACGTGGAGGTGAATTCTCGTCATAAAGGTTGTACCGAAATAAAATACCTGTCCTTATCTTCAGTCAGTTACAGTATCCCACATCGGGTAAAAATCTTGATAGATTTGAAGCTCCGTTTATGGTCTTTTTCGTAAATTTACCCGATTCCAAGGTCAAAACTCTTTCAAGTATAATTGTCTTCTCTATAATCTATATAATCTTCCATATTCTGATTCGGATTCGCCGTCCGACGAACCAAAACTCTGTTCTCCGCCGATTTCAATTTCTCACAAAACCTCAAAATCTCTCTCAATTCGATGTTGACTTATTCATAATCAATTTCTTTTAACAGCTGAGATTTGATTCCTTATTTGTTTGATTTCGCCGTCTAGATCCATCCAGCCCGGCGGCTTTACTGATCAGTTAGGTATTAATTCTCAGATCTCAATCTCTGTATCTTTCTGCATGGATGCAAAGCCGTGCATGGTTGAACTTAAATTGAAATTATCTGTTTTGGATCCTTTTTATGATTGTGTTTTTTTGTAGATTTGAATTTCTAATTGCATTACTCTAATTCGTAGTTGAATCAAGTTTCGCTCTTGTACTGTCAGGTTGTTTGTGTATTGGTGATATAGATCGGTTTAATCACTTACCTTTTGAATGAATGCTGTGATCAGATTTTGATTGTTTTTCTCAAACTGAGATAGATACCTGTTGGATATATATGGTTGCATGTTTGTATCAGTGAATGTATGTGTTGATGTAGCTATAGTTGGAAATTTGGTTTTGAAGTTCTCATTGTGTATTTATGGATCTGAAGATTTGTGGCAGAGAATATTCTTTTTGAAAGATTTAAGGTTTAATGTGTGTATGTGTATGTATTCAGACATGTAAGAGTGACTATGTGATTGAAGTGATTTGTATTTAGTAGAGGTGTTTGGTTTCAGTTTGTTACTTTCCAAAGATTCAATTTTGATCTTGTCAAAAGTAAAAGATTCAATTTTGAACTTATCTTTCTGATAAATTTTTTTTAACTCATCTGATCAGTGTTTTAGAAGGAAAAAATCAATGTTTCCTTAACGTCCCTGCTTTTTCTGGATTCCTTTATATTTAGAGAAAAGATAAGGTGTACCAAGTGCGTGTAAATGAGCGCGTTGATCATTTGTTCAACTGTTAATGATTAATCTGGATTTTGCAGTTATTAATTGATATGCTTCTATAAACTGCTTGTTATACACTCCCTTCGTCCAGAATGATAGTCCCACCTTTTTAATAGTTAATTTGATTGAACTTCGAATAATTTAGGGTAAAATAATTATCCTAGTGAAATTCTAAAAAAAATTATTGGTAGTATTTTAATGATGTATCAATAACAATTTTTAGAATTTCAGTGCGATTATTATGTTTTCCTAAATATTTCGTCAAAGTTCAGTCAAATTAACCATTGAAACAGTGTGACTATCATTCCGGGACGGAGGGAGCAGTACACAATTCTTAAGAGAGATTCAGTGTTTATAAGGCAAGGAGATCGATTATTTCCTTCATCCAAAAAGATTTTCATAGCGTCAGTTTGGTATCAAATGAATGCAAAGGAAATAAATTATTGTTTGACTGTGAGGCTGAATGTCACCCTATCATTTTTCCATTGATTTACAATTAGTGACACATAAATTTCCCAATCATGTTTTTTTGGGTCTTTGTTAATCTGACGAGCTTGTGTTATCACTGATTGTTTTCAGAACTTTAGCTGTTGAGATGGCGTCTGCAGCTGGAACCCCCTTGTGGTTGAAAGGAAAAGTAAAGGCCGTACCTTCCGGTGACAGCTTGGTGATAATGGGGAACTCCAAGGTCGAAATTCCTCCGGAGAAGACCATTACATTGTCATTTCTTATTGCTCCAAGATTGGTATGTATACTTCCATCTAGGTTTATTTATTAATGTTTCTATCTACCTCCGTTTCATATGTAGTATTGTTTCTGGTTTGTGTTAACTTTTCTAAAAAATATTATACCTTTGTACTTGTTTTGGTATGTAGATTTGTAATGGCCTTCTCAAAGAAGCTTGCATAGGTTATACTTGGAGTTGTTCTCGCTCAAGTTATTGGATTTATTTGTTGTGGAAATTGAGTTCATTCAGTTATATCCAAGGTGGCTTTCAAGAAAAAATCGGTTCACTGGCCTATTGCATTCCGTTAGGGTTGTTCCAGAACAGGGTGTTGGTTATTTAGTAAAAGCCATAAACTAAATCGAAACCAAGATGTAAAAAAAATCACGTCCTAATATATTTACCCAAATGGTTAATTCCCATGTAACAATCCTGTAGAAGTAACCATAAGACAAGGAATATTATATATACCATCAACACTGCTGTAAATATGGTATCTTAAGGTTACTTTCATGTAAACCATTTGGATGACTATTTGGGCTACAACTTTCTCTTATCCATTTGGCAAACTAAAATGATGTGTTCCTAGAAACATTGTTTGGAACATGAAGCTAGTTAGTTGGTCCTCTAGGGTCCATTTGAGTTAACTTCTTTTTGTGATAAGATGTTCTTCCTGCTCTCACGATATTATATATATATACTCCCTCCGTCCCCAACCTACATGCCCGGTTTGACTTTTCACGTAAATTAAGGAGAGAGTATTATATTGAAAGTGTTGTGAGTGTGAAAAAAAAATAGGAGAGAGAATGAGTGGAGGAAATAGTAAATTATAATGGTGTTGTGAGTATTAAAATAATGTAGGAGAGAGAATGAGTGGAGTGAATAGTAAAGATTCCTTTCCATTTTAGGAAATGAGCACGTAGGTTTGGGACGCCCAAAATGGAAAGTGTGCACTTAGGTTGGGGACGGAGGGAGTATATATTGCAAAGATGGAGCCTTTTAGTACTATAATTATTATTGTTATTTTCAACATGAAGCTGGAGCTTTTATCATCATTTAGATCTTGGTTTGGGTAGGAGCATTTCAGGCTTTAAATCAAAACGTGGATTAACTCATAACCTGAAAAAATGTTTTAGATTTTAAAAGAAAATAAAAATCTTTAATAGTTTATGTGATTTTTTTTACATAACCTTGATTTCATATCTAGATATCAAAGTATATATTTTGGACCTGGAAATAGATTATATAAGTTATTGCCAATGTTTTCATGCTTTCTAACAGTCTTTTATTCTCTTTTTGGCTCTAACGTGTAGGCCCGTAGAGGCGGTGAAGATGAGGCATTTGCATGGGACAGCAGAGAGTTTTTGAGGAAGTTGTGTATTGGAAAGGTGCTTACTAGTGGAGCCAGTTAATTTTTGTTTTCATGTTTCGTCTTATAACATTATGAATGACTGGATGGTTAAATCTATTTCTTTTATGCATCTTAAATAGGAGGTCACTTTCAAAGTGGATTATACTGTGCCATCAATTGGCCGAGAATTTGGTTCCGTTTTCCTTGGTGGTGACAAGAATGTTGGGTTGCTGGTTGTTGCGGAGGGCTTGGCAAAGGTCATTATTACGATTTCTTGCACATTTTCAACATTTTGACAACATTAGATTTTGATATATGAAAGAGTTTTATCTATGGTTGCAGGTAAGAGAACAGGTCCAACAGAAAGGGGAGCCTAGTCCATATCTACAAGATTTGCTACAGGTTCAAGATCAAGCCAGGCAACAAGGTGTTGGCCTATGGAACAAGGTTAGTTAAAAAATTGACCTTTCTTATTTCTGGTTGTATGATGTCATAGAAACAAAGTATCATTAATCTTATGTTTTTGTAAGCATTATTTTATGCTCCATAGTACAGTCTGATAGAGAAATAACAAATAAAGAGTGAGGGATGGATACAAAGGGAAAATTAGTTAGAAGAGAATCATGTTGCTTTGTATCTTGCATATTCTAATATGTCATCCTCATTTTTTTGTTTCACTGTTTGTTTTCAGTCATCGGATGCCCTTGACGCAGCCGTCAGGAAGCTCCCTCCCTCTGCCCTTGGAAATCCAAGCAACTTTGATGCGATGGGCCTTTTAGCTGCAAACAAAGGTAAACCAATGGAAGCTATAGTAGAGCAGGTTCGTGATGGAAGCTCTCTTCGTGTCTATTTGCTTCCGGAATTTCAGTTTGTCCAAGTGTTCGTGGCTGGTATCCAGGTACAGAAAAAAATAATATCAAACATTTTTGTAGTAATTCTTTGGCCTATCAACATTTTGAACTATCATACTTTGCTTAAGCTTCGGTTTTAACCACTCATGTATTGTTTTAGTTGTTTTAACCATTGTACTTTAGATACACACTCATTATCCCCAAAAGTAGTGGTATTTTAGCTCATAGTCTTAGTACTTTAGTTTTTTTTTTGATAATGAGTGGGTATAAGTACAATGGTTAAAACTGCTAAAAATATGAGAGTTAAAATTGTCGATAGACCTATTTCTTTTAGATCACTGTTGTCCAGGTGTAGTTTCTCATTTATTTTTGTAACAGGCACCATCGATGGGAAGACGGCCCGTGGCAAAAAGTATTGTCGAGCCTGTGATTGCTCCTGATGAACCAAATGGAGAATCCGCTTCTGAATCACGTGGCCCCTTAACATCAGCTCAGAGACTTGCAGCGACCTCAGCCGCAGCGTCCTATACTGAAGTTTCCCCTGATCCGTATGGGAGGGAAGCCAAACATTTTACAGAGATCAGAGTGTTGAACAGAGATGTAAGTACTGTCTGTTTGTAGCCAAGTATTATATTTTCTTAAGTCGATATAATCATTAACTCTTTCCTATATCTGTCTCTTTTTGCAACCACGTCTGTATATCAAATGGGGATTGTTTGAATAGAGTTTTTGAATCAGCTTATGGGTTTATAGTTTTTCAGAAACTAAAATGTATTTATTTGATTTAGTTTTCGGCCCATAAATTATTTTTGAGGCACGTGACCAAAAAATCTGCAAACCATAAGCACTTAAGAGTTACTGGGTTTATGAATAAACAAGGATGAATAGTGTTTTAAAATGAAACTTTCATAATACCCATTGATAAACTGAACTCAAACAGCAATCTGAGATAAACCAAAAATTGTAAACCATGAACCGTAAGCTAGAAGTTTAGCTGAAATCAATCAAGCTCTTAGTATGGGATATGGAATTGCACCAGTGAATTGTAATACAATGGTCATACTGAAATACTGAAAAATCTGTTTTTCATTCTATGGTTGAATTTATTGCTGTAACTTATAGGTTCGCGTCGTTCTGGAGGGAGTTGACAAGTTCAGCAATCTGATTGGTTCAGTGTATTACCCAGATGGCGAATCAGCTAAGGACCTAGCACTGGAGCTTGTTGAAAATGTATGTTCTATGTTTTCTTTCATGCGCCAATAAATCACAAACATCTCATTAGGTTAGATGTTAATATGGTGATTTTATTGCTATGTTTCACTTTTTCACTTCTGGTTTTCTATTACTCGAGCCTTTTAAGTACTTCACAGCTTTAGTGGTAATGAATCTTGTCGTGGTATTAAAACATGGGCACAACATTATTTTATGATTTCTTAGAATTTGACCAGAAAACTAACTTCTTTGTGCTAAGCATTTAAATTTTGTTAGGTTTGTCTTTCTATTCATTTGTTTATTTGGTTTCTGGTGGGGGTTGGTAAAACATGTACAGATTTTAGATGATGATGATGGACAGTTATAAATGAAAATAAATTTATCATGTATGGTGGGTATATGGGCTTTCTGTGGATTGACGCATTTAATATTTTGTTTTGCTTATTAGAGATTTCTAAGGTTTTTGTAGTGTTCTTGCCAAAGGTGTGGTTTTTGGTTCTTTTCATGTTGGCAGAGTATCTGTCCTGCCACAACCTTTAGACTAGCAGAAATCATGTCAATATGATCTCTAATCAGTACTTTGATATCAGTTCTTATGCTTCTCAACCTTCTTGGTCTCTTCTATTGCACAGGGTCTGGCTAAATATGTAGAGTGGAGCGCTAGTATGATGGAAGAAGAAGCAAAGCGGAGGCTTAAATCAGCTGAACTTCAGGCAAAGAAGTCCCGCTTGAGGATTTGGGCAAACTATGTACCACCAGCCACAAATTCAAAGGCAATTCATGATCAGAATTTCACCGGAAAGGTTGGTTACTTCTCCGCTTTAACTAATTTACAATTGGTCTGGCTTTTAATTTGTTTGCTTCAGTTGAGTTTTTACTTTTCTGCAGGTCGTTGAAGTTGTAAGTGGGGACTGCATCATTGTTGCTGATGATTCCGTACCATATGGCAGCCCCTTAGCAGAGCGACGAGTCAATCTCTCCAGTATCAGGTGTCCTAAAATGGGCAATCCTCGCAGAGATGAAAAACCTGATTCCTATGCACGCGAAGCTAGGGATTTTTTGAGAACACGACTCATTGGCCGTCAAGTATGGATACTGTTATTGCCTGCATATCACTTTCATGCACATGCTTTCTGAGAAGGCCTGAGAATACTTATATTAACCTGATTTTATTTTTTCCAGGTCAATGTTTCAATGGAGTATTCCAGGAAGGTTGGTATGGCAGATGGACCCGCTGTTCCAGTCGGTTTGAATGATTCAAGGGTAATGGATTTCGGGTCTGTCTTCCTGGTGACTCCAGTCAAGGAGGGAGATGCTGCTGCTGCCCCTGCTGTGGCTGGCCAGCAGCCTGGGATAAATATTGCGGAGCTAGTGCTTTCTCGTGGGTTTGGCACAGTCATTAGACATCGTGATTTTGAAGAAAGGTCAAACTATTATGATGCACTTCTTGCTGCTGAGGCACGTGCCACTTCGGGGAAGAAAGGTATTCATTCGGCAAAGGATCCGCCGGTGATGCACGTAACTGATCTATTATCAGTAAGAAAGCTATGCCTTTAATACTCAATATTTCTTCATTTTGATGGCTAAGATGCATACTTATTATTGTTTTCATAATAAACTCACATTAGGCCTCTGCCAAGAAAGCCAAAGATTTCTTGCCATTCCTTCAAAGAAACAGGAGGATGCCTGCTGTTGTCGAATATGTCCTTAGTGGTCATCGATTTAAACTGTTTGTTCCCAAGGAAACATGCAGCATTGCCTTCTCATTCTCTGGTGTTAGATGCCCCGGTCGTGAAGAGCCTTACTCCAATGAAGCCATTGCCCTCATGAGACGGAAGATAATGCAGAGGGATGTTGAGGTACACTGCCATCTCCTTTGAAACATTTTTATGATCATACATCCACAAGCTCTCTCCAACTTCTTTCTGATTTTTTGTTTATTGTTTGACTTCAGATTGAAATAGAAACTGTCGATAGAACTGGTACATTCCTGGGATCTTTATGGGAGTCAAAGACTAATGTAGCAATCACACTTCTGGAAGCTGGCTTGGCAAAGCTTCAAACTTCCTTTGGCACAGATAGGATTCCGGATGCTCACCTTCTTGCACAGGCAGAGCAGTCTGCCAAGAGGCAGAAATTAAAGGTGAAGAGCAAAACTTTAATTTGGGAGAATTCTTAAACTTTATACTTATGCTAATAACCTTTTATGTTGCAGATATGGGAGAACTATGTAGAGGGAGAGGAAGTTTCTAATGGTCCCGCATCCGAGAAAAGACAGAAGGAAGAACTAAAGGTAGGATTGGGATATAAATATGATCTATATGAAGTGGTCATTTGATTTGTCTGTAATCATGTTTCTGATATTACTGATATTTACCCTCAGGTGGTGGTGACGGAAGTCCTTGGTGGAGGTAAGTTTTATATCCAGACTGTTGGTGATCAGAAAGTTTCTTCCATTCAGACCCAACTGGCTTCTTTAAGCCTGAAAGAAGCTCCTGTTATTGGTGCATTCAATCCGAAGAAGGGAGAAATTGTCCTTGCTCAGTTTAGTGCTGATAACTCATGGAACCGCGCAATGGTGAGAGTAAAATTCAATTATTTGTGCTTTGACTTTTGACGCCCAATGTTTGACTTTGCTCTAATGTTTTTCTTTATTTGATTTATATAGATTGTTAATGCTCCTCGGGGTGCTGTGGAATCTTTGAAAGACAATTTTGAAGTGTTCTACATTGATTATGGAAATCAAGAAGTGGTGACCTACAATCAGTTGCGTCCTCTAGACCCTTCTGTATCGGCAACTCCTGGGCTTGCTCAGTTATGTAGTCTTGCATATCTTAAGGTCCCCAGCTTGGAAGAGGATTACGGACAGGAAGCAGCCGTGCATCTAAGCGAGCACACGCTAAACGGCCCAAAGGAACTCAAGGCCGTGATTGAGGAGAGGGACACGACAGGAGGAAAAGTTAAAGGACAAGGAACTGGCCCTGTCCTGATGGTCACTTTGATTGATACCGAATTTGACGTCAGCATAAATTCCATCATGCTGCAGGTTTGAGTGGCTTAAATCTCTCTCTCTCTCTCTCTCTCTCTCTCTCTCTCTCTCTCTCTCTCTCTCTCTCTCTCTCTCTCTCTCTCTCTCTCTCTCTCTCTCTTGGGGTGTCTAATTGGAAACTTGTGAAACTGCAGGAAGGACTAGCTAGGTTGGAGAAAAGGAGGAGATGGGAGACGAAAGACAGACAACAGGCGTTTGATGAGCTAGAAAAACACCAGGGAGAAGCACGAAAGAAGAGGCTGGGGATATGGGAATATGGAGATATTCAATCCGATGATGAGGACTCTCTCCCAATGAAGAAGCCTGGTGCTGGAAAACGGTGAATACAACAAGCTTTTGTACCCTGAGAGTGTTCTAAAAATAAACTCTTTTAGAACAAGGATAAAAATAAATCTCAAGCTAGTGGAGATGAGGTGTGAGGCGGGGTGAGATGAGATGAGCGAGAGGCAGCGGTAATTTCTGCCAAAAAAATGAGGAACACAAAATTTTTAAAGGTTTAAAGTATATTTTTTTTTTTCGGCAGAGAACAATTTTGTTTTGACATTTATTTTTTATTTTTTTATTTATATAACTTCTGCAATAGGGCGACCCTCCACCATGTCTACCCAGTTTCGGGAGAGACAATCTTTTTGAAGCTTAGTTATAAGGTACTTTGTTATTCAATATTTGCTACATAGTTGAGTTATTTAGAACTTTGTTTTCAACTCACAACCTTTGTTACCGCAGTGTTGTAGTGTATTGATTTTCACAAACGCAGATTTTTGTTAAACAGATATCTTCTTGTTGCCGCAGTTCTCTTTTAGTCTACGTTCTTGAATCAGGACACACACACACACAGTGATTTACACTAATTTGGTTGTTGAAGGTGGTCGGGGGAATGTAAAATGACCATCTCATTTGGTTGTTGAAGGTGGTCGTGGAAATGTGAAATGACCCAGTTGTTGGAGTCGGCTTTGTGCTTGTTGAAGCTTTGTACCATCCGTTAATATGCCTAATAGATGGTGACAATTGATCATTTAAGTGGAGATTTCTCGAGTGATTTGCGCTCGGGTTTTACCAAACTATCAATCCCCACCTTTGACCTAACCGAAGCTATTTTGTATGTAGGCAGCTCTCTTGTTTTCTCATTATGTCTGCATATTTTTGTTTAGAAAGAATGCCCTTGATGTAGTTGATATCTTATGTTAATGGAATTATGGAAGCCCCAATATTAACCATAATTAATAAAAGAGAGAGAGGGGAGGAAAATGCTGAACAGGCTGGGAGAAGGCAAGAATCCTGGTACCTTTTTTTTCTTTCTTTTCCGGGGTCTGAATAGGGTGGGAAACGGCATTATTATGCAAGTGCTGAATATCATCATGCTTCACTGAGCCACATCTTATTTTAAAATCTCTGCATCCCTCAGTTGACTATACTCCCTCCGTCTCATCACTTTTTTATCAAAATGGATGTCCCATTTAAAACCTTCACCTTTCCTAAAATGACACTTTTTACCAAAATGGATGTCCCATTTAAAGCTTCACCTTCCTAAAATGGCGAAGAATCTTTACTATTTCACTCACTCATTCTCTCTCCTATTTTACTATTACACTCACAACATTTTTCAAATTTACTTATTTTCTCCACTCATTCTCTCTTATTTTACTATATACAACATTTTCTCCACATCACCAATTTTCTTAATTTGCGTACCCACCCCAAAGGGTGAATCAATTACCGGGACGGAGGGAGTATATCTTAATTTGATACTTCTTCCTTAGTTTCTTAGCTAAGCTAAGAAATGGTAGTATAAGGAGGCTCACTCACTAACCCATATGAAATTGTAGAATAATTGTTATTCTACCATTCTAAGAAAAATGATTTTTGAAGAAAATCAAATAAGAAAAGTGTATTTTTAGGACGGAGAAAGTGGGAACGCATAGTGAAAATCTTGTCGTCCTTTAAGAGGTACTTGTGAGCTCTTTGGAAAAAGTAAAGTACTTTGAATTGGCCATGGCATACTTTCAGCTAAGCTAAGAAACTGAAACTGCAAATATGGGACCAGATCAATTATGAGAAATCTATGTGAAAGATGTGACAAGAATCTATAACATGAGGATGCATACAACTACACGCGAAGAAAGGAATCAATACAGCCTCACAGATTAAAATCTCTCATTTACACTGTCATACACGGATTCTTTTAAACCAGAGGGGAAAAATTATGCAGTCTGCTTTCTGATCAAGTGAAAAATCCAGCAAAATACATTAGCTAAACCTAGTTTCTCTATCAAAAGTGAAGCTAATGGCTGCCTGTCAAGTGCCTCTGCTTCCTTTGAGAATTTCTCTCTTTCGGTTCCTAATTGTCACGTCTGCCAGTCCTTCTCCGAGGAGCATTTGCTCCCTCGGTCTGCTCTTCTTTCTCTTCAGTGTTTGCTTGAGTGCTTGAACTCTCAGCTTCATCTTTCTTTGCTTCGACAGGGACCGGGACCTTTGCCTGCAAAAATGAAAAGAGAGACCTGTCAAAACACAGATAGCTCCAAGCAATGAATATTCAGCTTAAAAAGAGGCAAGGAAGTAAACTCACGGTTTTCTTTCCACCGAACAAGAAAGACACCAAGACACTGAAAATGACAACAACGATGGAAACAAGGACACCAATAGTAATATTAGGTTGTGTCTCCAACTTCTCGAGAAGTTCCTGCAAGATAGATATGAGTTTCAGATTCTTGCAGTCAAATAATTACGACAGCCCAAGGAAAGGTACCATTCTAACAACTTACCAAAATCTTAGGCTTGTATTTGCTCAAGAAAGAAATGTCTGCAACCTTGTAAAGAACATCAAACACTTGTTTCTGCAATAGGTTAGATTAAATGATTGAGTTATTAACGCAATAAATTGGAAAAATACGAGGAAAAGAAGAATTTGTGAAAATAGATAATTACCTGGATGCCCTTGAGACCATCTGAAGCACCAGCTGCTTCTTCCTCAGCTTTCTGTTTCTCCTTCTCAACTTCAAACTTTGGCTTCCACTTGGTCTCCCTAATTGCTTCAGCCTCTTTCTCAGCACTTGCTATCAAAATGTTGTCAAACAAGATGCCATCTTGCATAGTCCAGATCTCAATGCCAATAGCAGCAATAGGCTCAAAGTTTGGTCTGTCAAGTTCAAAGTAGTCAGGGTTGGGAATTTGCTGAGGCTTCCAGATACCCTTGTAATTTGGGTTGTCAATAAGGGGAGCATGCCATTTTCCCTTGTAGGCAGGATTCTTCTTTAATGGCCTCTTCCACTCACCACAGCCAGGAGCAGCCTCACACTTTGGGTTGTCAATCTTGGGAGCCTCCCATTCACCATCCTCTTCATCGTCCCAATCTTCAGGTTTTGCTGCCTCGGGATCATCAATTTCCTCTGGCTCATTATCTAACCATCCTTCGGGCTTCTCAGCTTCCTCATCTACGATTTCCATTGGAGCATCCTCATCCCAATCCTCTGGTTTTGTTGCCTCTGGGTCAGGAATCTTTGCTCTCTCATCCCAATCCTCAGGCTTCTTATCATCTGGGTCAGGAATAGTCTTCTCTGGGATGAGTGCTGGCTCAAAATCTTCGGAAGATAGGAAGTTACCCTTCTTTTTCTCTTCTCCATCGACCAAAATTTTCACCTCATTGTCTGGTGTCAAGATGGCAGTGTAGACATGGGTGAGTTTGTCAGAAGGTACTGAAGGTGGAAATTTAAGATGGTGCTCAACATACTCTCCACTCTTGGGGTTCTTGTGCTTTAAAATGAAATGAACCTTGTTTGTGGCGCCACATTTGTCAGGCCCAAACATAACAGAGTAAGGAGATTCATTATCAAATCCCTTGGCAGTCCAGCCAGCCTCCTGGGGTCGGAGATACTTCAAATATGCACCACCGCATTCTAGTCCATTTTGGAGGCGAGTTTCAAACTGAAGAACAATGGTACCGTCCTTAAGCTCAACAGGTTTTTCGAGCTCTTTGACAATTGCATACTTCCTAGCCTTCTCACTCACAAGAAGACCATAGTCATCATGCCCCTCACTCTTTGCGTGTTTCCATGGACCTAAATTCAATGAAAATTGTGAGCGAACATGCTTCTATTTGGTCAACTGTTGACCAAAGACAATAAAATGGGCTTATTTGGATTCTCTACATGCAGGGACAATAAGAATGTGATAAGTATATACAATTATTGTACATACTAAGAGAATGCAAACACATGCTCATATTTAAAAGATGGGCATATGCAACATGTACAAATAGACAAATCATCCCTGGTTTAGATGGGGATATCCAACATGCCCAAATTGACAAACATCCCTAGTTACAATATTTAAGGGCTACAAGAGTGATAATGAGATCAAGTTCACCATTTCAAGTGAATTCATAACAAACATCCAACGAGTTCAGTGTAAGTAGTGGGAGTGACCAAAAGCATATGAACATTAATTTATACATGCCCAGCATAAAACTCTCATTTAAGTCCTACCATATTATTATCGGGAAGCTCCGGAAAGGGAATCTTTGGGCATGGTTAACACTACATAGAAAAGTAACATTATTTATGCATTTTTATCCAGTTTGAACTTAAAATGCTAAAAGTACTACCAATAACAATTTTTAGATTTTCATTAGAACAATAAACTAACATAAAATTATTGATCAAAGTTCAATGAAAGTTGTCTAAAAAAGTGGGACTATTTTTATGGGATGGAGGGAGTACAAGATTTCTCAATGTCTCTTCAAGTACACTTTTCACGCGGTTCCACACAATCAACTTATTAAGTACCATCTCACTGCAACAATAGCTACAGTGCTACTTCAGTATGTCGACATAATTCATATTCTTGTACATTCAAAAACTCTTAGCCCAAGCCAAACTCAGCATTCAGATAGGTTCTTATCATTTACACAAAGTTTAGTTAATATTTCAAAACAAGAAGCTAATTTTCACTCAAGTGGAACAAAGTGAGCATACATATAAACACATTCACGATAATCAACAAGGAATTTCAACCTAATCATCACAAATTTTCACAATCAAAAGAAATAGCACAAAAAGAAGAAATTTTAAACACAGATTGATAATTAATTTGCAAATCTGATAACACTACAGAACAAACAAGCAAATGAAAATCAAGGACGCCAAAAATCAAATACGAATGATAAAATTACAGATCCAATACCTTGATACTCATCCTTCTCAGATACGATCCAACTTCCATCAAAAGCCTCATCGAATGGCTCATAAAAGATCTACAAAACACCAACAATATCCATTTCTAAAAATCTACAGATCCACACAAACACACACACACACACACACATACTAATACAACAAATGTACAACGGCGAGCTCAGTTACCGTATTTCCTGAAGCGTAGAGCTGTGCGACGAAACAGCTGATCAAAAGCAAACAAATAAACTGCTTCGAACGAATCCTCCGTCCACTTTCTTCCATAATTATGATCTTCAATCAAACCCTAACTCGATCCAAGTTAGCGAGATCGATTGATCTTTGGAACACAAATGAAGAACAGTACCTGAGAGAAGGAGAAGGAGTGACCGTATGAATCGCTCAGTTTGTTGAAAGAATCATTTTTATAGATCTTGCCAGAAATGGCGTCGAGTTGTTTCAACCAATCATATCGCATGCCACGAGAAGTGGACTAATCAAAAACTGACACGTTTCATCAATGGCGCGAGCTTTGTTAGCGTACGACGATACCTGTATCGACGGCTAGGATTTGTAGCTTGTTAACTCGCTGACCTGCTTACTTTGACCAATCCCATTTGACTTTTCCTTATACTCCTATATACAGTACTTATATACTTAGTCTCCGTTCAGTTTGTTTCACTGAAAATAATTTCAGAAAATGTTTTCTTGAAAAATAGTTTTCGAAAAATGAAAATGTTTTCCAAAAAACAATTTTCATTGACCCGGAAAATGTTTTTCGTTGACTTCAATTTTCGGTGTTTACCAAACACCTGAAAATGTTGTTATTGATGAATGCAATGCAATGCACGTACGCTTGCATTTTGTGGTTGTGGCAATGCTGGCATCTGGTTTACGATCGAGTAGCAAAGCTTAACCCAAGGCCAACAGCATTGTTGATTCTCTGGTGCTACTTGGGAATGATCCATTGTGAAAGCCAACATGTTCTGAAAACTCAACCCCCAATGGCTCATCTGAACGCTCCCACAAAACAAGGTTCAACGAGCCATTGAGGGAGAGAGTTCAGAAAATGTAGGATCTCCAGTTCTCTACCACCACTACACCTTCATGACATTGATCCCTCTGAGCACGTCATACGTGCCACTGGCAAATCTTTTTACATGTTTGAAGAATTCAGGGGATTTAGTACAGTTTATTGAAACTTGACCCGTCATGTGTAAAGAAAAAATGAGGGAAGAACTATCGTCGTATAGGTAGCAAACCAAAGAAATTAGTGTCTGTGCGCATGTGCGTAAGGGGTAAAAATGAAGGAGTTGGGAGAGAAAAGGGAGGAAATGAGGGAAGAACTATCATCGTATAAGTAGCAAAACGAATTTGTCGTAATCAACTTCTGATGTGGAAATTTCTAAGTAAAAACAAAGAAAATTCAGAGAAGTTGCCCCAAAATTCCCATGTAAAAACACCATTGTTGTTGCCTGCTAGGATCACAAGCAGCCACTCCTACAGCTCACCATTTCGGTCGTTGACATTTTTATTTAAACTTTTTTTTTTGTTAAAAACAATGCCTCCCATATCAAATTTCAACTTCATACTAAAAATAGAAAACTAAAGCTTCAAGCTTGCCATGCAACTTCCCTAAAATGCATGCAAAAACGAGTTGTTGACAATGAACAAGAAGTCTCCAATATAACTACTCCAATCCGAGACATTGTTCCTTGAAAATATGCTCACAAGAAATTCTCCAATGATATTAGGCCTATTTATTTTTGATTTCTTGGTAAATAAGCCAGACTCAATCAGATAAATTAAGGGACGAGTATGTCAAAGTCGCTGCAGATTAATCTTTTTGAGTCCGGTCTGCACTAATCGATGATTTTTTAAACTATATTCTTAATTTGTCTTACGAGCAGGAGAAGAACCTCGGACAATGAGATTAGACAAGGTTGTCCTTTGTAAAATTTGGACACACATAATTTGGCTTGCCGCCTGCTTCCAGTGGTTTCAGAGATTCTTGTTCTAAAACTAACTCAAGTTACATCACCTGCAAATCTACTGTAATCCTAGTAAAATACCTATCAATTGGTTAGAAAAAGATTTGAAATTTACCTCAAGTCAACCTAACTTATATAACTCCCATGTTGATATTATCAAGTTTTCTTTGGAAGGGACAATCTGCAGATACGGATCGAATGACAAGAAAAATAAAATCCTAGACCCCATCAAAGGGGAAAATCAACCGCTCTCACATGCTTAGACCCGTCTCATAATCTCAAAAAATATAAAAGAACAAGAAAAATACCAAGACCGATCAATGGTTGTGATGATTCCAGACAGCAGTCAAGAAAAAAAAAAACTTTCAACTGTCCTGAAGGGCTAATGGTAGTGACTGGGATATTGGAAACCCTTGAGGAACAGATGAAACTTCTCCGGAACATTTTTACTTCTTTTTTTCGATACAAAATCCATATATGAGGGAGCTTATAGGTAGAGATGATCGATTAACGCCTAATTGCATTGAATGGTTGATCGAATCTTATCTACAAATAATGAACGAAAGAGAAAAACTAATGCGCAATCTATTTGCTCAAGGTGGTCATTTACTACAGGAAAATGAGTTTGGATAAGCTGATTCTCCATTTCAAGGGTCAAGAGAAATGAATCAACCATATAACTTTTTTCCTTTTTTCTCGGTACTAATATTTGTTTTCAAGTGAAAAGTTCCGAGAACAAGATAGTACAGTACGCAGAGCGGCTCCTCATCCTGGTTTTTAGGAAAATAGAATCAAGCAAAAAAGCATTCAGATTATGGGAATGGAATCCATAAGTTCATGCCTGAAATAATCATCATTGTTGATATGGTTGTAACCCTCTTTTACATGGCATATGCATTTAAACGACATGAAACTGTTGAAGAGTTAGATTTGTTGCTTCGCTCGCTGCAACGTTTGACCAAGATTTGGCATATGCATTTAATCATGATTGTACCAAACGCAAGATTACTGCAAAGCTAAGGATTATTAATGAGTGTATTAATAATCTTCTCATTAATAATACTGCTAATCCTTATCCGGCAACCAAACGAGCCCTTATAAAACAAATGTGACTGGATCCTTGGATCCTAGTCGACTCGACCTGATTAGCAGCAGCAAACAGCAATTACATGTCCAACTAACTCACTAGCTGCTCAATTAACACTGCTTTCTCAGCGTTCAAATGTTAGTTGCACTTGCACACATGTTACCTCCACAGACAAATCAAATGCAAATCCTTCCCTCCTTTCTCAAACGCCCAAAACCCCAAACCCTAATCTCTTTTCTCAAAAACCATACCTCTTTCTCCTCCAATTACCACAAATTTTCTCTCTCTCTTCTCCGAGATCACACCGATCCCACCCATTTTAATCAAATTCTCTCTCAGGCCATCACTTCCGGTCGTTTCTCCGACCCTTTTGTTTCAAGCAAACTTCTCCATCACTCTCTCTCTTTTCGCAACAATGCCCTTCCTTTCTCTCGTGCCCTCCTCTTCTACATTGAAAACCCTAATGTTCATTCCTGGAACTTCATGTTCAGAGCTTTCTCCCAGAGCCCGTTTCCTGCGGAAGCAATTAATCTTTACAATCAAATGCTGCGTACTGGGGGAGTCCCAGATAAGTATTCTTTCCCATTTGTGCTTAAAGCTTGCGGAAGACTTTCTTTCGTTGAAAAGGGGATGGAAATTCATTGCTTGAGTGTGAAACTAGGGCTTGAGGTTGATGTTTTTGTGCAAAATACGCTAATTTATATGTATTCTCAATGTGGGGTTGTTGAATTTTCTTGGAAGGTCTTTGATATGATGCCCTATTCTGTTCGGGACGTGGTGACTTGGAATAGCATAATTTCAGGGTATTTACAGAGTGGTCTTAATGATAAAGCATTGAAGGTGTTCGGTGAAATGTTAGGCAATGGTGATGTTCGGCCAAATGTGGTTACTGTAGTTAGTGTTATTACAGCTTGTGCGAGAATTGGGTTGCTTGAATTAGGGAAAAAGATTCATTCTTTGAGTTTAATCGGTGGTTTTGTTATGGATGTATATCTGGGGTCTTCCCTAATTGACATGTACATGAAATGTGGTCAGGCTGATGATGCTAAGAACGTGTTTGATAGAATGCTAGAGAGAAATGTAGTCTGTTGGACTTCCATGATAGCCGGTTATGTTAAGTTGGATTCTTTTAAGGAAGCGATAGAGTTATTTAGGGAGATGCAGGTTTTGGGTGTTAAGGCAGATTCAGCTACAATTGCTTGTGTTGTTTCTGCTTGTGGGCATTTGGGTGCCTTAGATCAAGGGAGGTGGGTGCATACTTATTGCGAGAGAAGTTGGATAGAGATGAATCTCACTGTATGTAATGCCTTGATTGACATGTATTCAAAGTGCGGGGAGGTTGAAAAAGCACTTAAAATCTTTTCTGACTTGCCTTCTAAAGATGTTTTCTCCTGGAGTTCAATGATCTCTGGGCTTGCCATGAATGGGCAGTCTGACAAAGCTTTGCGTTTACTTTCTGAAATGGAAAGATTAGGTGGTGTCAAGCCCAATGAGGTTACGTTTCTAGGAATCTTGTCTGCTTGTAGTCATAGCGGTTATGTCAATGAAGGGATCCACTTCTTAAATACAATGACTCAACAGTATAACCTCATTCCCCGGATTGAGCACTACAGTTGTATTGTTGATCTTCTTGGCCGAGCAAACCTTTTGGCAGATGCCGAAATATTTATCCGCACACTTCCTATCGAACCTGATGCTATTATGTGGCGAGCTCTGCTTTTTGCTTGCAGAAGTCATGGAAATGTAGAATTGGGTGAATTTGCTGCCAAGAAACTTGAGAAACTTGAGCCTAAAAGCTTTGGGGCACAAACACTCCTGTCCAATGTTTATGCTTCTGCTTCCAGGTGGAATGATGCAAAGAAGGTGAGGAATGTGATGAATGGTCATGCGCAGAAGGAGCCAGGTTGCTCTTTTGTTGAGATAAGTGGCTCTGTTCATGAATTTTTTGCAGCTGATGATTCACATCACGAAACCAACAATATCTATGAGACAGTTAGACTACTTAATGAAGTAATACGGTCAGAAGTATTTGATCAATCTTGGCTGGATTATCTGTAGTTATTTCAGGATAAAAAGAATGCTGTTGATGGAACTGAGTCGCTACTGCTCTTGGCTTTTTCACCCCTTGTTTCATGCCAACTAGCTGAGGGCTAACGACATAGCTAATCTAATTCTCCTGGAATTAACTATCAGCCCAAGTCATTCTTAAGAGAATTGTAAGTATTAACTGGAAAATAAAAAATTACAAATTCAAACAAGACTAGGAGGCCGTTTGGGGGTGATTCTTTTCACTCCAAAAGCGCGTTATCCCAACAAATCACGGTAAATCACCGCTCAAGTCTGTTTGGCAAAAACAATCGTGTTTGCGTTGGGAGGGCTAAGAACGCAGATAATCGCGGAATGAAGAATCTCCTCTCCCCTTATCAGTTATACGATAATCAGTTATACGATAATCTGTTTCAAATTTATATTCTTTTATTTGCCCTTATCTCTTGATTTCCAAATCCTTTCCGCTGTCAACAACGTCTTCTATACCACCAGCTGCAAAATTCGTTTTTCTCACCCAAAGAAATCTACTCAGCATAGTTTGAGGTATGCTTCTTTCTTCTTCATTGTCTATTCAATAAACATCTAGATGATTCTCTCCAACAATGTTACTTTATCCTGTTATAGATGGGAGTGATTCTTTTATTTCTTTGTTTAGTTTTCTAATTCTTTGTCATGTTGTATGATCATAAGCAATGTTTGTATGTCATATGTCATTTTTATAGAACCTTTTGATCTATGCACTCTATGTGTTTGTGATTTTACCTCAACCAAATTCATGCTTCAAGTGTTTGAATCTAATGGTAAAAGTCTCTCATTATATGAATTCTATAAATCTACCCTTTTCTCTGTACATGGGCTTTGTAGTCGGAAATATCACCTCACTACGAACTACTCCCTCCGTCCCAATCTAAATGTCCAAACTTTCCTTTTTGGGCGTCCCATTGAAAATGTCCCATTTCCAAAAAAGGAAAGTTTTTTTCACTATTCAACCCACTCATTCTCTCTCCTACTTTACTTTTACACTCACAACATTCTCTCTCCTAACTATTCCTCCCACTCATTCTCTCTCCTATTTAATTTTTCATACTCACAACATTTAAACTTTTTCTCTTTCCTACCTCACTTTTTCTCTTTCCTACCTCACTTTCCTTAATTCCCGCGCCGAACCCATTTTTGGACATTTAGATTGGGACGGAGGTAGTATATGGCTTTGTGTGTGTACGAATAAGAAGCAATCACTTCCTGTGTTAATCTATAATATTTTGCTTTGGAGTAATTGGCCTCAAATCAGACTAAAAGATCGCCAGTAATTACGTAAATCTGGTTATAGATCATCATTTTATGGCTTAGTTGCTGCTTCATGGGCACTGGCGTCGATGTCAATAACAATTTCGAATGGAGAAAGAAGTATTTTTATCTCTTTGTAGTGATTTAAAAACCAAATATAACTTAAAACAGTCAAGGGGGATTAGCACAGAAGAATAGGTTGCAATTTTTCTTGTGGTGCTTGGGCATGGTCATAGTAACAGAATGTTGCAAGAGCGTTTTCAACACTCCGGGGAGACGATAAGTAGGCATTTTCATCGTGTTCTTAAAGCAGTTGTTGCATTATCACTTGATATGATCAAGCCACCCGAAGATTTTGACTCTGTTCCGGAGCACATTAGAAAGAATGAAAAATACGGGCCACATTTCAAGGTTAGTCATTTTGATATTATTATTATAAAAGTTGTTTTTATAGATGTTTGCTTATAGTACTTATTTTTAGGATTGTATTGGTGCAATTGATGGGACACGTGTCAAGGCAAGTCTCTCGCTACCGAACAAATTCCTTATATTGGGAGGAAAGGATATCCTACTCAAAATCTTATGGCTATTTGTGACTTTGACATGTGTTTTACATTTGTATGGCCGGAATGGGAATGTAGTGCTCATGATACACGCATTTTTTATCACTCACTAAGAAATCCAGAATTAAATTTTCCAACCCTAAAGGAGGTTAGTATCATTACACATACAATAATTTTAATATTATGTAATTTTTTATTACATCAATAAATAATTTCAATATTTTTGCAGAGAAATACTATTTGGTTTATGCAGGTTATCCAAATATTAAAGGTTACCTAGCACCATACAAAGGAGAGAGGTATCACTTGCCTGATTTTCGTTGTGGGGAACAACCTAGGAACACACAAGAAAAGTTCAGCAACGCTCACTCTTCACTGAGAACGCTCACTCTTCACTGAGAAGCATAATCGAGCGAAGCTTTGGAGTGTGGAAAGCTCAGTAGAGAATTTTAAATGACATGCACTCATTTACTTTTGACGTGAAAGTTGCAGTAGTATGTGCATCAATGGCTCTTCATAACTATATCAGAAAAAAGCTAAAGCGAATGAAGCATTTCGCAATTATGAGGGACGCCCCAAACTTGTACTGACACGAGACCCTAATGTAGAACACACAACTTATTCTCGAGTAGTCGCTGATGAACGAGAAATTGATCAATTTCACGATAGATTGGCATTACAAATTGCAACATCCGGTAGTAGTTAACATTGAAAATGCAAATTTCATTTTATTTTTAATTTTCAAATTAATATGTTATCTTTTTTAATTTAGAAGGATTCTTATGAGTTTAAATGTGTAAGGGTATTTTAGTCATTATTAATTTTATAATCACTTATATAGTGTGGTAGCCAAACATATTTGAAAATTACTTTTGACATAAAATCACTTTTCAAAATTGTGAGCCAAACACAGTATTGAGTTTTTGAAAAATCACTTTTACTGAAATCACTTATTGGCTTACAATTTTGAAAAGTGATTTTATGTCAAAAGTGATTTTCAAATATGTTTGGCTACCACACTATATAAGTGATTAATAAAAGGGTAAACCCCGGTGCGCCAAGTGCTCCCCGCTAAGCGGGGGTTGGGAGAGGGAACCATTTGCTAGAGCCTTCCCCTGACAATTGTCAAGTGACTAAAATACCCTTACACATTTAAACTAATAAGAATCCTCCTAAATTAAAGAAGATAACATATTAACTTGAAAATTAAAAATGAAATGAAATTTGCATTTTCAATGTTAACTACTACCGGATGTTGCAATTTGTAATGGCAAACTATCGCGAAATTGATCCATTTCTCGTTCATCTGCGACTACTCGAGAATAAGTTGTGTGTTCTACATCAGGGTCTCGTGTCGGTATAAGTTCGGGGCGTCGGTCATAATTGCGAAATACTTCATCCGCTTTAGTTTTTTTTTCTGATATGGTTATGAAGAGCCATTGATGCACATACTACTGCAACTTGCACGTCAAAAGTAAATGAGTGCATGTCATTTAAAATTCTCCACCGAGCTTTCCACGCTCCAAAGCTTCGCTCGATTATGCTTCTCAGTGAAGAGCGAGCGTGGTTGAACTTTTCTTGTGTGTTCCTAGGTTGTTCCCCACGACGAAAATTAAGCAAGTGATACCTCTCTCCTTTGTATGGTGCTAGGTAACCTTTAATATTTGGATAACTTGCATCAACCAAATAGTATTTCTCTGCAAAAATATTGAAATTATTTATTGATGTAATAAAAAATTACATAATATTAAAGTTATTGTATGTGTAATGATACTAACCTCCTTTTCTGGATTTCTTAGTGCTTGATAAAAAATGCGTGCATCATGAGCACTACCTTCCCATCCCGACTATACAAATGTAAAACACATGTAAAAGTCACAAATAGCCATAACATTTTGAGTAGGATATCATTTCCTCCCAATATAAGGAATTTGTTCATTTAGCGGGAGAATTGCCTTGACACGTGTCCCATCAATTGCACCAATACAATCCTAAAAATAAGTACTATAAGCAAACATCTATAAAAACAACTTTTATAATAATAATATCAAAATGACTAACCTTGAAATCTGGCCAGTATTTTTCATTCTTTCTAATGTGCTCCGGAACAGAGTCAAAATCTTCGGGTGGCTTGATCATATCAAGTGATAATGCAACAACTGTTTTAAGAACATGATGAAAATGCCTAGACGTGTTGAATTTCATGGATATTTGTAGAGCATCAACAACATTATTCTTGTAGAGGAACCCAGACGTGTTGAAGCGGGTCAAGAGATTATGAGCATAGATAACACACGGATTGCACAGCATGCAGTCAATACTGGGGTAAAACTATCTTTAAATACTCTCTCTCACTCACACACACACAAAAACAAATTTAGAATTTCTTGTTTTAGTTAATTTGGTCTTAACAGATCAATCAGGCTTCATCAGGGAATATACATCAGGAACCAGTGTCTCCTGTGGTGGCTGGTGAGATAGATGTATCTCGGCGTCGCCTTTCCATGCATTTGTCAACATACAAAGCCTATGAACTAATTCCAAATTCAGGCAAGGTTTGACCGTCTTCTTCTCTTTCCTGTTCAGTAATAATTTTCTTATTTTATTGGTAATTAATTTGATATATTATTCTGGTTGTAATGGTTCCTTAAAATGTAGGTCACCATATTAGATGTTACATTACCTGTGGAAGAGGACTTCCTTCTTATGCATGAGCAGGTAAAAGTCTTTTCTCTTTGCTTGAGCGGGTACCTTTAGCTAGTGAGTCAACATAAACATCTTTATATGGGTTAAAAAGTATCAAATGGGGTCAGAATCAACTACTTCAGAATAATTGCAGTTGTGAAATTGTTAATACTGATAATTGGCTCTTGTCTCAAATAACAAACTGTGACAGCCTATGAAGTGCCAAAATGTTACTTCAACCTACTAAGTGTAATTCATAGTCTAGCATCTGTGTTCCCTGTCCTGCGTGTTTATTCTCAGAAAAAAAAAAGCTTGCTTAGAGTGTAGTAGCTACAAAAATAGCTGCTACACTTGGATGCTACGGTACTCTTTTCATTATTATTTTTCCATGATATCTTCGAACATATGGATTTCTTTATGACACCCTTAAATTAGGTTCACAAGAACTCAAGTCTCAACATATATTCACGCTTTTCTAATAATATAGGAGTTGAGAAAATGTGTAAAGGCTTGGCTACAAATCAATACTGAACCTACTAAAAGTCTAAAATAGAGTAGTTTATCGGGTTATCCTTCATATGTTTGAAAGAGTATCAATTCTCTGTCTCGATGATTAATGGTCATATGCAATTTCACATGTACAAACCTTGCTCTATTATTCCTCTTTTGCTTATATCTTTGTAAAGCAATTGATTTTTAGGAATCTGCATCAACAGTAGTGTCATACGCCGGAGAAATTTAATCTTGTTTAACAATAATATAGGAACTTGCTGCTCTACCCCTTTGGGATGGATCTAGAAGTCAAATTTCAGGGATGCTAACTGCTTCGGACTTTGTTTTGCTTTTGAAAGAGGTATAACTACAAACTCTATGCAAAATTTGTACTATCTTGTACTAAGCCAAGTTTTACGGGAAGTCTTAGGCAGCCCGCGTGAATAATCGAGAGAATTCTCTTTGTGAATTTAAGCCATCTTACTAAAATTATTGTATCAGTGTTATCTTTGGTTGCATCTGAAATAATCCTTTTTTGTCTTAATGATTGAGTGCGTAGTGAAGGTCAGTTGGAGAGCTGCTTTGTAGATTAATAAAATTCAGCTTCTTGTGTTGTTTAAGCTTTCAAAATAGCTATTATTAGCATTACTTATTCTGTAGAATTTCTTTGACTATATATTGGTCTAGTAACTATTGATCCGAGCACTTCTCATCACAAGAGAACGCTTCTTGCACAGAATGTCGTTGTTGATGAAAATTTCTACATTCACTTGCTAAATGTATCAAATTTGATTGACTTCTAAGTTTCTAGTTTAGCAAAGCATGATGATAATTTTGTTTTGCTTACTGTATAACTGTTCTGTTGAAATTGTTAGCATTCTTTCCATATAAGAAAACCAATTTCTCCATTTTCCGGAGCTACAGGGGGATCCTGCAATGCTAAATAACAAACACCCTATTTATGCTTGGAAAAAAAGCTAAACTCCCACGTTCTGAGGAGATGTTTATCCAAGTAAGTATCTATTCTTTGCTGTCTAGCCTTTCTATTTCTGTGCTTTCCTCACCTTATAACCTGGAGAGAAGACAAGAGGGGGGAAAGAATCTTAATGTCAATTCATGAAAGAAAAGCAGCTATATTTATCTTACCATCTTTATAAAGTAGTGAGTTATAGATTGATATGGTGATAAAAATCCTTCATTCTTCTGTAAACACAGGTTGGTCCTGATGATTCTCTGAGAGATGTTGCTGATAGAATTTTGCAAAATAAGATATTTTCTTATCGTCCTTTTGTTCCTCTTCTCCAGTAAAAATAAGTGCGCTACCCATTATTGATGATAAGGGAGTCCTTATAGACGTGTTATCCTGGAGGTGATCGGAAACCTAGTGTGAACATCTGAACAAGTTGGTTTTACATTCTCTTTTATGCAGAATAGTCTAACTAAACCTTGTTAATTAGGCATATTTCCTCATTGGTGAAAGACCGTGTATATGCTCGTATTCATCTTGACCGCACATTTATTTCTCAAGTAAGTCCCATTGACTCTTCTCCATGGTGCATCATTTGCTTCACCGTAGCTTCTTAGCACCGTTAATCCTTTGTCCTCGCCTCTCCTTGACGTCTTAACTATAATGATAGTGTGGGGAAAAGCCAATACACTTGTTTGCTAGTTTTCTAAGACTTGAATATAATTTCAGGTGCTGGAGCTGATTGATATTGGAACACGGCCTAGATATTATACATGTACACCTTCTGATTCCTTGTATAGTGTCATGCAGCTCCTTTCAGACCCAGGTTTGTAGCCCCCCCACCATCTTCTTAAGTCAATGGTACATGTATTCAAGGTTTCCTTCCTGAACTATAAACTCCCGATATATTTCAGTGGTGCGGAGAGTTGTAATCATCGAGCCTGGAAGTCGACGTGTGGTGGGCATAATCACTTTAAGAGACGTATTTAATTTGGTACTCAACTATCCTAGGTAGTAAAAAATATAAGCTTAGTTTCAACTGACGAAGACTAACAAATTTCTGAGCAAGTTTATCTGAGATTATTTGTACAGAGAACTTCTGGAAATTGGGCAGAAAAGTTAGATTTACTGGTGCACTTATTTGAATCATATAATGTTCTTGACAATTTAATTCCGCTTCGAGAGGGCTGAAAGCAGTGTTATGCTGTTGGGACGCACGCCAACGGCCCAACAGAACTAGTTGCAGGCAAAATGGAAAAAAAAAACGTGGACGGCAGGATTCGAACCTGCGCGGGCGGAGCCCACATGATTTCTAGTCATGCCCGATAACCACTCCGGCACGTCCACGTTGTTGCCGTTTGGTCCCGTTTTAAAAAGTAACTTCAAATTACTAGTAACAAAAAAATCTACACCTTAATTATTAAAATTTGAATAGTTGGATAGCCGAAATATTAACTGTTTTTTTTTTTTAATCAAAATAGAATTATTAACTTTGAACAAATGAAATTAAAAACTAATTCAAGAATGCCTCACAAAAGAAATTAAACCAAAATAAAGAGAGCATGGTATTGCATCCAAAAATTAGACGCGTGTCCAAATTAAACCCATTTTTTGTCGTTATTATAAAAGAATTTTGAACAATAATTTTAAATTGCTTTAATTATTATGATAAAAATTTTAAACTTATCATTAATAGTATTGTTGATGTGTATCAGTAAAAAGTTTTAAATTTTCATTTGTATAATTAATCAACATAAAATTAAATTATTGATCAAAGTTAAAAAAAAAAAAAAAAAAAAAAAAAAAAAAAAAAAAGTGAGAATATCATTTTGGGACTGAGGGAGGGAGTATTTTACTTCTAATAATCAAAAGGTTTAAAGTGTGATTTCCACATTTAGATGCTAATGAGATAAGTGTCCCCCATTTAAGTAAAGCTAACCCTAAAATAATGAGAAGTTGACACGCTAACACAACACACTATTTTGATCATTAGATGCATGACACGTAACATTACTTGTCATGATCTGATTGTAATAGTTGTACATAATATAAAATAACCTTAAAAATTGTATTTTTATTTAGAAAGTTGATATTTATTATGGGATAGATCAGATAAATGAAAAATATACTCGCTATTTAAGATCCTTAAGATCCTTACTTAAACGAATATCCAAATTTAAAAAAAAAAATTATCCTAAAATAAATTTCTTTTTTTTTTAAATAATTGTCTCCAAATATTCTTTTACGAATGTTTAGAAAGTGGATAACAAGAATATGTATACATCTTTGCTATTAAAATATATAAAAATACACATTTTTTTAATGCCTCGTAAAATGAAATTTGGACACTAAATTTAGGAAAAGGGAATTCAACACATATTATCCGAGTAATTGGGAGATTCGGACAACCAATTTGAATGGAAGGGTGAGTAGTGAAGTGGGAGATCCATAGTGATTGTCCTCTAAAGAGGACAAACCATATCTATTTTACTTATTCTCCTTTTAAGACTTTCCTCTATTTTGTAGCAACAACTAGCTTACTTTAACTAACCTTTCATATTTATTTGATTATTTTGCTTGCATCTTTTGAGATTTGCACATTCCACCTACAAATCTACTTTTTTTTCCCCACTTTTCTTCCCCTTCATGAATTGATTATCCATTTCCTTACCTTTTTACCACCTTCATCCATTAATTATCCATTTCCTTAACCTTTTTTCACATGGAATTAGGGGTGTAAATGATTCGAATTGGTTCCGTTCGGAGGAATTTACACACCGAACCACTAGTAATCGATTTAGGAAAATTTCAAATTGAACCGAACCATGAAAAAAATCAAACCGAACAAAACCAAACCTCTATGGTTTGGTTTGGTTCAAACCGCGGTTCAATTACACGGCTCAGACCGTGGTTTAGATCATGATTTAAACTACGGTTCAAACCACGATTCAGACCGCAACTCATTTTCATATTGTTTAAATTTTTCGTGATCACGAAGGAAGAGCGAAAAATGCAAGTGTTTAGGACTAGAGGAAGAGAGGTCGAAGAAAGAAAAACACTTTACAATGGCGATCATGGAGTGAACTTGATTATTTATGTGTCTTAAGTAATGAATATAACAAATGATAAAATTAATATTAAATAAAATTAAAAATGGGGATTAGGATTAGTTTATGTAAATTTTAATAAAGATACAAAAATATTAAATAAGATACAAAACAGGAGTTAGAATTAGTTTATTTAATGTGGTTCGATTTGGCGGTTTGGTTTCGTGGTTCACCTTGGTGGTTCGGTCTCGCGGTCTCAAACCACGGTTTGGTTTGGTTCGGTTCGATTTGGTTTGGTTTGGGAGGGTCAGACCACAAACCAAACCGAACCGAACCATGTGGTTTGTCAATAATTGAGACCGAACCGAACCATTCATGCTTGAAAATCAAACCAAACTAAACCGTATGTTTTGGTTCGATTCGGTCTCAAACGGCGGTTTGAAACAAACCACTTGCACCCCTACATGGAATGACTAAGCTAGGCTATTTTCCAAGTCTGGGGCTGGTACCATAGAAAGGCATAATAGGTCAATTTTGGTTTTGATTTGGACGATAGAGATTTAATGAGGCTTCTTTCGAGAATTTTACCCCCATTTGTTCATCCATTTGTTCATCAAGAGAGTTGATTTGGAAAATATTTAACCTAGACCACTTGTTTTATCTGACTGCACTGCAATCCAACTGCACACACTTGATCCACTTTTCCTCTCTAGCAAGCATAGGTAATCATGTTCAAAAGAATAAAAATATATTGTTAGTGGTTGATAACATGACCTAATATGAGAATAATGCCAAGGGGGACCATTGCAAGAATTCCATTATCTAACATTCATCTTGATCTCTTCCTTATTATAAATAGGGAATTTGACCCGAAAGTTTCTTTTGGAATAAATCACTTTCACTTAAGTTCCTCATTAAATCGAAATGACCTGGAAGTTCTTATGCAGTAATACATAATACTGCATGCAATATTATTATATTCACTCATATGTGAATATAATACTGCATCTATAATACAACATGGTGAAAGAACTTCTCGGACATTATGATACTTTTTTAGAACTTCTCGGTCACTCTCCCTTATAAATACTCAATCTCCACCAACAACTGGTCGTAACGGACTTGAACTAGAGAGGCCATATTGATAATCTCGTGCTGATCTGTGATTGGTTGAGACAGATCCTAGGTTAAGATGTGGAGGAAGAAGAGGAAGAAGAAGATAACAACAGGGTCCATATGCAGAGAAAAGAAAAGTACCCTCGTCAATGTCATCATATGATGGAATGCATGAGGGTACGAAAGATCTAAGGCAAGTCATTGAGGCAAAGGGAAGGCCACGCCTTTCTTCCAGATTTTTTCTAAGTTTTCTTCTTCCTTTATGTCCGCAGCTAAAACTTTGTGTGGGTATTAGCGGGTTGAGCTGATCTGTGTCTGTAGACGACTCTGGTTGACTTTATTTCATGTTTGTTAAGGGGATCTGTATGCAGTTACTGCTTAATTTCCTTCTGTTTCTTGTACGTTTCTATATCTATAGACTTATTCCCTCTCCTGCTGTACTTAGAAAATGGTATCTAAGAAGGTTTCACTGATATCCTAGTTCATTCATCACTTGTGTGTACTGCAGGAGAGAGAGAGAGAGAGAGAGTGTGTCATCCCGCGTGCAGTTCTTTCATTCAGAGTGTTTCTGTGTTTCTGTGTGTGCCACAGAGTATGTGCTTCAAGAGTTCTTTGAATCTTGCTAACATAATGCGGGCGCATGTGAGTAGTACACAAGCAGTTTCTTTCAGACCAAACATGTCCTACTATATGGCTTCGCACGCATGTGTTTTTTAGCACTGTTCTTGCATACATAGATGTATGTGTATCATGCACTTCCTTTCATAGCAACATCGTGTTCATAAGAATCACAAAGAACAAAAATGGAAAGACTTGCCTTCTACACAAAAATAGTATCAGAGGCAAACTACAGCTAAAACGAATCGAATCTTTACAGGAACATGTGGGCAGTTGTTTTAGATTATGTTCATCCACATAATGAAGAGTACACGTAATTAGGCACATTCACATCTAATTTCTAAACCAGAGATTTATCTGAAGCAACTCTTATGCAATTTATAATAGAAAATGAAGCTATTGTTCTGTTTTCATGCTTCGCGCGTGTAAGGGAGAGACTTGCCTTCTCTACGCAAAAAAGAAGGCAGCTTAATCAGATCATCATTACAAATCTATAACTAGTTTTCTTTGTGAGAGTTAAAATGGCTAAATAAATTGTCAAAAGAATTCAAAGCCATAAATATGGAACAAAACAAACTGCATAACATTCATGAAGAAGCAAGCTATAATATCCACCAAAAAATGCCATAAATTTTAAATTTTACCACAACCAGATCATATAGGTTTAGATTATTGAGGTTGTCCACAAAAATATTGACTCAAAAACCAAAACTTAAAGTAAATCAATTAAAAAGCCTAGCCATTAAACTTCATGAAAGCATAGCATACTAACTGTCAATGGAAGAGGCCATGACAATTGGTGCAGCTTCCTTGACCCTGAAAGAGCATCCTTCTGTGAGTCTGGCACGCCCGCCAGTAGGCTGACACAAAACACTCCCGCAGTTTGCACAGCTAACCACAGTTTGGGCATGGGTAAAGATTGTTGTTCTGCAAATGCAAGCACCAATTTAAAACCATACAAAAAAATTAATTCTACACATACAAAACATTAGGTAACAACAAATGAGTTCAACAATTACAACACGACTTACATATTAAAACAGCCCTGGCATTTTACGTCCTGCAACAACCAATAAAACCACACATGATTAATATTTGAAAACAAAAACCTGATCACAGGAAAACACTAACCAAATACTCCCTCCGTCCCAACAATAAGTGTCGAACTTTCGTCTTTAGCAAGTCCCAAAAACAAATGTTGTGTTTCTAAATAAGTAAATACGCAATTTTACCATGGGATAACCAATGTAGAAACAAATAAAACACATTTCTTATGAAGATTGACAAGTGAGATACTTATTATGGTACGGAGTGAGTAACAATCTATTAAAAAAAAAAAAAAAACTTCTTGTAATAAAATAAAGCATGAACATACATTATCAAAATGCATGAAAGGAAACAGAAAAGAAAATGAGGTACCAAAAACATTGAATTAGGGGAAGGAACAAGTCGCTTCAATTTGTGATTAGCCTTCTCGAGTTCGCGGGGAGGATGGAGCAAATCGATATCAGCCTAATTTCACACCATCACAATACAACATAAAAATTAGATACATCTAAGCATTCAGCACTACAGCAATAAATAAATAAATAAAAAAAAATAAAACCAACTGTAATCTATCTCATACCATTATCTTAGCAGAGTGCGGGGGAGAAGAAGTAGAGCGCCGCCGGTGGAATGCGAAGGGGATCTATTGTGACTTTAGGGTTTTATAGGTATGGCGGAATGAGAGGGGTTTAATTAGGTCATCGAAAGTAGTAAATCAGAGTTTAATTTAACGCCCCCTCCATCCAAACAAACCAGGAATTTTTTCTCAAATAATCCATTTTTAAAATTTTATTTATGAAAGTGACTTACTTGTTCAAATTTTTTCCAAAATGTCTCACTTTTTCGAAACTCGCTACACCGTGTAGCAAGTTTATAATTTTCCAATTAAAATCGCTACATGGTATAGCGATTTTAAATTTGCTAAATTTATTTTAATATTTATGCTAAAAAAAAAACTAAATTTGAAATTGCTACATGATGTATAATGTATGTTGTAGCGATTTCAAATCCACCCAAAGTCCAAAAGTAAAGTAGTGTAAACCGTAAAGTTAGTACTTCCTTCGTCTCAAATAAAAAAATAAGTAAAGTAGTGTAAACTGTAAAGTTAGTACTTTCTTCATCTCAAATAAAAATTATTTTCTTCAATGACCATCTACTAAAAATTTTTAAAAAATGTATTTCTATAAAAAAAAAAAATATTTTTCATTTCAAAAATAAATATTACTTTTGACTCAAAATGAATAACCAAAAAATAATACTACATTTTTTATCCAAATAAATGAGCATTACTTCCTTCACCCCAATGAATATTTTAAAAATTAATACTACTTCATTCGCCTCTAAAATTAATGTTTGTATTGTTAGTGTCTTCGTCTAAAAAATATGACATTAATTTTTTATGCTAATGAAGAGTATTATTTTTTTAAATATTCATTGAGACGAAGGAAGTAATGCTCATTTATTTGGATAAAAAATGTAGTATTATTTTTTGGTTATTCATTTTGAGTCGAAAGTAATATTTATTTTTGAAATGAAAAATATAAATTTTTTTTTTATAAAAGTACATTTTTAAAATTTTTTTAGTAGATGATCATTGAAGAAAATACTCCCTCCGTCCCACAATACTTGACACACTTTTCCATTTTGGGCGTCCCACTGATAAGTCACACTTCCTAAAATGGCAAAGAATCTTTACTATTCCCTCCACTCATTCTCTCTCCTACATTATTTTAATACTCACAACACCATTATAATTTACTATTCTCTCCACTCATTCTCTCTCCTACTTAACTATCTACACTCACAACACATCAACCTTTTTACTTTTTTCTTAATTCCCGTGCGGAACAGTAACTGTGTCAAGTATTACGGGACGGAGGGAGTAATTTTTATTTGAGATGAAGGAAATACTAACTTTACAGTTTACACTACATTACTTTTTGGACTTTGGGTGGATTTGAAATCGCTACATCATGTAGTAGCGATTTCAAATTTAGTTTTTTTTTTTTTTAAATAGCATAAATATCATAAATATTAAAATAAATTTAGCAAATTTAAAATCGCTACACCTTGTAGCGATTTTAAACGGAAAATTTTAAAATCGCTACACGGTGTAGCGAGTTTAAAAACAGTGAGACATTTTGGGCAAAACTTTGAACAGTAAGTCACTTTGGTAAATAAAAAAGTAAAAAGGTATTATTTGAGAAAAAATTCTCCAAACCAGAAAGCTATAATAATAACACACAATTTACGCCCAAATTAAAAAAATATATATATATTATAAATCCCAACACTCCTTTATTTAACTCGTTCTTATATTTTAGATATAAAAGCAAATTGATTAATAATTAAAAAAAATAAAAAAAATAACTTTTATTAAAAAATAATCTAGTCTTATAACTTAGCAATAGAAGCGGACTAATTAATAATATATGAGGTTTTTTTCTATTTTCTAAGAAAATGTAAAAAATTATATAAAAAAAAAAAAAAGAAGTTACTTCTATACTAAAAGTATAAAAGTTATACCTCAAACAATAAAATAATAAAAAATGAAGATTCAGTTGTTTTATGACACGTGAACTAGGACATTGTTTTAATTATTGATTGACATTGATATATTAGCATTGAGAATATTTATGACTAAAAAGGTTAAATCCAAAATTGACTTAAATTGATTTGAAGTAGAATTAGTGAGTAACAAATTGATATCCATTTTTGAGTTTGATGGACATTGTGAAAAATATTAATCCAGCAAATGTAGTTAGGATGATGAATAAGTGTAAAATTTTAAGAATAGAAAATAACCAAAGTTTCACAGCGAAACCAAAGCATTATGCCCACCTTTATAGAGGAGAGGACACTCCTAAGAGGTTGAATTAATCCCTATTTTTGTTTCATAATTTACAAGTCAATGAACATAGCTATCCATTCACTTCCAAATAACAAAAACGATTGGAAAATCTCAGCTCTCTTTACCTGTCAGACATTTCCTAGAAACAGAAAAGATTTTCAATCATCCTGAGAATAGTTCTATTCATCTCGGGAAAAGGAATCCCACAAGTTGGGAAGTGAATTCTGCTTATTTGCTGTACCAAGTTCCGACCTTTTAACGTAGTAAATAATACATGAAAGGAAAGGGTGATGATCTCCCCCTGTTTTACTACGCTTAATCCCCAGAGCCTGCTCCCTGGAGAAAACTCTTCAATTACAAAAACCCCGTGATTAGTCCCCCCATCAAACAAGGGTTCAATGTGTGTAATTCATTTCCAACTCAACACAATGGTACTTGTATCTATCTCACCTAATCTACTTTCATTAGTTATATTATTATTCCCCTTTTATCATCCTCATCATCATCAACGGCTATCACTGCATTTCCAAATTGTATCCTATCCATGGGGCATAATGCACAACAAGATCAAGATCCTCCCTCATTCAAGTTCTAGACTCTTTTTTCATTGTTTCGAAGTAAACCATATACGTGATGCTAGCTGCAGGCAATAACTTTGAGAAGATTTGGAAAAAGTCCTTTGTAAAAAACCTCTTAATCCTTCATGCTGAAATGTTCTTCTAAAATACATCACCCATCCCATTGTAAGCTGCACTCGAATCTGGGCGTTGAGCTTTGCATTCTGAAAAGCTCAAAAGAAAAATGTAGCATGAAAACAAGGACAGTTATGAAATCAATTCTGGGAAAATCAAGATGAGTAAAATATTGGCACTTTCTCGGTATTGTGGAGGTTTATCGAGTCCATGAGAAAAAGATTAGTCCGCTTTTAATGGCTGGCTCCCCACAGGTCTTTGATCCCCTCACCAAAAGTAGCTACATTAACTACTCCCTTCGTCCCATAGAGATTTTTCCATTTGCCATATTTTAGTTTGTCCCCAAAAAGATAGCCACATTTCCAAAATTATTAAGTGTTAAAATGCATTGAATCTTCGAAAATTGCCAACCAAGGGAAGAAGAGGAAGAGAGGGGAGGAGGAGAGCCAACCAAGGAAGTAGAAGGAAGTAATGAAGTAACAATTAAAACATCATTAATGTTAGCAACCCGGAAATAGAAAAAAGTTAATAAAAAATGGTTTGAATAGTCAAATGGGACTACTATCATTATGGAATCCGAAGGGATTATTTTAGAGCAATACAAGTATATGCAGCAGTTTTACCTTAGTTCTGACAACCTGCAATGGATAAACACATGTCGCTCCAAGGGAACCTGAAATGGTCCCACAACCTAATTCGCACAAAAGGGCCAGGTTCCTCTGCAGAGGCGCAAAAAATAAAAAGAAAAGAAAAAGTTGAGGTATTGAGAAGCTAGAAACAAACACACTTGCACAAATTAGTAAAAAATCATACCACCATCACGAAAGTATATAGGTCTTCGACATATCTTCAAGGTCTCGTAAGCAGCCAAAGTCAATCCCAGCGTACGGTATAATCCCTAGAAGAGAAGGTATAACTTCCCCCTATAAAAAGCTCGAGGTCCCTCTCTTTACCCATATATCTTTTTGAAAGTTTTCCCAACTTAAGAACCTCCCCACTTCTTTACAAACATGAGTCTGCAGTCGAGTCTTCACAAGATCCATAGGATAAATAGCTGTTTGAGCTTACCAGACCGGCCAAACCACCAGCAAGAAGTCGTCCCTCCAGTTCCTATATCCACAGCCCTGTCTCCCCCTGAGCTTCTCCAGATAAGATTCTTTATCATTTCATAAGTGTAGAACTTGATGGCACTCCTCAGGGGCAACCCTTCACCAACATTTAACCCATTACCTCTGAAAAAGCCCAAAAACCACCTTCTTTTCAAGATATTTTTTGACTGCAGGAAGAATGGACGCACTCAGAAAGTGGTCTGTACTTGTAATACCACCTTAAGACGATCCAAGAGGAGCTGTGCACATGTACGAGAAGCTGCTCCGGCTACACCACCGGCGATCAAATATTTGCTGGCGTGCACATGCTTTTACTGATGCCTTTCAGGAATTACGGCTTGTTCTCCAATATCCCACAAAGATATACCCGCTTCCCAGTACTGGTAGTATGTTTTCGATAGTTGCCTCATGTGGGTATAGTAGAAAAAAATCTCTCCATTCTCTCAAAAGTTATAATTACCATTATTATCCTTATCGACGCAGCTTCCACCGAAACTAGCAAGTTCATCGTCATCAATTTCTATACCTGCAAAAAGAAAAACTGCCATGGCTAATAAGATGAAGACAAATATTTCAAACGCCAAAATAAAAACGAAGATATTTTCACATATGAATTCTCAAAAAGGATAAAAATCTGACAGCTATATAACACACATCTAAATTCTAAACAATACTCCATATATGTGTGTGTGTGTGGCACATCATAATCTGGACTTCTCAAAAAGAGTAGTTTGCTCCTTTGCCAAGAAAGCTTACATACACATCAATTCAATAAAAAGATGTAATTAGGGACCGCTATAACATTAACTAATGTCAACAGAAATCTTTATACATAGGGAGAGTGAGGGGAACATAGGTACAAAACTACCGCGCTGTAATGACTCCCAGGTAATTTTCAAAAAAGAACGGAAGAAGAGTGATTTTCACAAGAGAAAAAGAGAGACTCAAAATGTCTAACATGTCAGCATGCCGATCACTTACAATGTGTCTGGCATAAAAGAAAAAACATAAGATATACAACAACCCTCTTTCCCGTCCACCACCATAGCCTTAAAAAAATAGTATTTGATAGTAGTAATTATAGATTCTTCAAGTAAAAATTTCACTTTTCCAAAGTCAATTCGACCACTTTTATATAGATTTTTAACATTCTTGTAACTATGGCTGTAGAGCATAAACTACAACCATCTCAAACGATATTGAAGTAAATTGAATCACATTTAAAAAAAAAAAAACTAATAAATACAAATCAACTTTTATGTGAATAAAAGTCAGAGTTGAATTCGGAAGTGCAACTGTGTAAATATGATTCTTTCTCTCCACAGGAAATGAACAACCATAAATATTCAATATACTCCCAAAATGAGTAGTCGCATATTTTATATATGGGAGTCCATGACCAAACACCTCCAGAAACCCTGACTAGAAATCTTGATGAACATACTAGACATATGGTCTACACACTGAAAATATAGTCTAATTTGGTGTTCATTTTTAGGACATGCAAAACCAACTTCTTACAAATTCCATAGCTTTTGCAAACAAGGCTAAAAATCCTACTTCTGGCCACCCCGCATGGAGAGAGGGAGGGGGAGAGGAACATGAAAATAAATGAAGAGGAAAAAACAATTAAAAACAATGGAAGACTTTCCTGTCAAAACGTGCAATTAATTTTCTTTTCAAATAAAGTGGACACGAAGGAGGTCAACGGATTCCCCTTATCTATCTCTTTGAATTGCAACAGCAACATTCACTATGCATAGGAACGAAAAGGATTAAGCTGTTGGCAGTTCTTTTCTCCTTGACACTCATTTATCTGATCCACAAACCCCCTTCCGAATTTCCACAAAACAACGGAACCAGAGTCGAGAGACTAATTAACATATCAACGAGTTTCTAACTACATATTCTACAAACGGCATATTCTTTTTCGAAACTAAAAATACTTTTACTGCTTGCTTTTCGGCATTATGGTCTCCCTCCAAAAGACAACATATACATCTTTCCGCAACAAATCAATGAACAAGCATCTTGAGAAATTAAGAATGAACTTATATCTATTCTTGCTTGGAAAAAGGTTTACATCTTAAAGCATAGTGCTAATGTTCCTCTTTAATGTGGTTTTGGTATCCACTCGGTAGACCTAGATCCTTCCTCTTAATGATCTCTTCTTTTTCGATTTCAGCTCAAGGCTTTCCCCTAATTATTAGGAGTGAAGCGCTGCACAAATTCTTTTCCCCCATTCAGCATGCTGATCCACTGATGTAATCCATTCTCTGTTAAGAAAAGAAGCTCTGTATTTCCATCAGTTTAAGTAAATATGCCTCATATCAACTTGAACCCACCTCCTAAATATTAAAAGCCAGGGCCGAGGTGTAAACTTTAACTTAAGTAACAAAGCAAGCCCACTCCCTAGTTTCAAATCTAATGGCTTGAATATAATAACCAATTAGACTTCTTGGTAAATTCATATACTATATTTTCCAGACATAATAATTTACTTTTACTTGTCTCACGGTATAACCTTAATAAACTTGTAATCATGACTGCACTAATTTCAGCTCAAATTTATCTGTATGTTATCACTTATCAGCATAGTGAGACCCAGGCAAAAATACTGTTTGTATAAACCCTTTCATTGGCATCCAAAATCATCCTAATCTCAGCAAAGTTAAGAAGATTACCATAGAGGGCATATAGCATTACAATCTGCCTCTCACATTTTCCAGTTTACAAATAGCAAAAGTACCAAGCAGCTTTTAACAATTCTAGAGCTAAAGTTTCATGGACAACTGCCTCATCCAAAATGAACCATAGGCACAAAGCATCCACATAAAAGCAAAAATTTACCAAAGCATCGGTGTTCTCCTTCTTTCTAGCAATTATTAGGCAGACCTCAATTTCTATAGCTCACACTAACTTTTGCTATGTAATTGTGTACAGCCCAAACATTCAAAGCAATAGCATCACCAACAAAACACAGGAAAAGTATGGTATAATACCAGCTTTAGCAAGAGAATCATATAGCTCTTCAGGTAAAATGCAGCCATTATGCTCCACATCAATCGCTTGAAAAATCCTGTACAGCTCCAGCTCCTTATCATCCATATACCTTCTAAACTCCAAGTAATCCACCCTTCCGTCTTTATTTGCATCACAAACCCTAATCAACTCCTTCGCGTACTTGTAGTCCGCCGGAATCAGAAAGCGCCGATAGTCCTGCCTCGATCTGCGCGTAATCCAAGTATCCGGCATTAAGCGGTGTCAAAAAAAAAAATTGAAACAAGCTCCGAATTCTAGTTTCTCTCTCTTC
>JAFEMH010007175.1:0-99490 GCA_022495995.1 Adenophora triphylla var. japonica | reverse complement strand
CGATTCATCAAAACGTAGATTCCAACTCCTTGAAGCTTGCTTCAATCCATAAATGGATCTCTGCAACTTACATACTTTATTAGAATTCTTTGGATCAACAAACCCTTCAGGCTGTATCATGTATACATCCTCAAGTAGATTTCCGTTAAGAAACGCTGTTTTGACATCCATTTGTCATATCTCATAGTCGTAATATGCGACTATGGCAATTAAGATTCTAATAGACTTAAGCATTGCTACGGGCGAAAAGGTTTCATCATAGTCAACGCCATGAGTCTGCCTATACCCCTTAGCAACAAGCCTAGCCTTATAAGTATGTACCTTCCCATCCATGTCGGTTTTCTTTTTGAAAACTCACTTACACCCTATGGTTTTTACACCTTCAGGTGGATCAATCAAATTCCAAACTTGATTTTCATACATGGATTTGATCTCGGATTCCATGGCTCCTAGCCACTTGTCCGAATCAGGAGTGGACATTGCCTCTTGATAGGAAGTAGGTTCATCATTCTCAATGATTTCTACTTCATTACTTTCCGTCATGAGAAATCCATATCTCTCAGGTTTGGATCGTATCCTATCCGATCTGTGAAGAACTTGTGTATCTTGAACCGGTTCCACAACAGCTTGTGAATTTGGTTCCGTCTCTACTATTGGTTCCTTGTCATTTTCGGGTTCTTGAATTTCTTCAAGATCAATTTTACTCCCACTAGTTTCTTTAGAGAGAAACTCTTTCTCTAGAAAGACACCATGTCGAGCAACAAACACTTTGTTCTCGGATCGGTTGTAAAATTGATATCCTTTCGTTTCCTTAGGATAACCAACGAAAATACATTTATCGGATTTAGGTGCAAGCTTATTTTCAGAAACCAATTTCTTTACATAAGCTTCACATCCCCAAATCTTCATGAAAGATAAACTAGGTTTTCTTCCATGCCACATCTCATGTGGGGTTTTAGGAGCCGATTTAGTAGGGACCTTATTAAGTGTGAAAGCAGCTGTTTCCAGTGCATGTCCCCAAAAAGAAATAGGAAGGTTAACTTGACTTATCATTGATCGAACCATATCTAATAGAGTTCGATTTCTCCTCTCAGACACACCATTCCATTGTGGTGTTCCGGGTGGAGTAAGTTCTGAAACAATTCCACAACTTTTAAGATGATCGTCAAATTCTTGGCTTAAGTATTCACCACCTCGATCGGATCGAAGTGTTTTAATAGTTTTGCCAAGTTGATTTTGTACTTCATTTTGAAATATTCTAAATATCTCAAATGCTTCACTTTTGTACTTCATCAGATAGACATAGCCATATCTTGATAAGTCATCAGTGAACGTTATGAAGTACCGAAATCCTCTCCTAGCAATGCTATTCATTAGTCCACATACATCAGTATGTATGAGAGCCAACAAATCACTAGCCCTTTCACTACTCTTAGTAAAAGGTGCTTTAGTCATCTTGTCCAATAAACAAGATTCGCAAACATCATATGATTCATAATCATATGAGTCTAAATATCCATCTTTATGGAGTTTAGAGACGCGTTTCTCATTTATGTGACCAAGACGGCAATGCCATTTAAATGTGTTGTTCACATTGTTTGGTTTAGATTTCTTATTAACATGATAGACATTATCAACATTATTTTCAACATCTAAGACATAAAGGCCATTATAAGAATGAGCAATACAGTAAAGCATATCATTCAAATAAATGGAAAATTTCTTATTCGCAATAAGAAAACTGTAACCCTCATTGTCTAAACAAGAAATTGAAATAATGTTTCTGCTCAAATCCGGAACATAATAGCAGTTATTCAAAACAAATATTAATCCGCTAGGTAAAGTGACTTCGTATGTCCTTTTACGGCCAATGCAAAGAATCTTGCTCCATTTACAACCCGCAGGTCTACTTCACCTTCCTTGAGCAACCTTCTATTCTTTAGTCCCTGCACATTTAGGCAAATGTGAGATCCACATCCGGTATCTAATACCCAAGAACTAGAAGTAGAAAGTAAAATATCTATCACATAGATACCTGAAGTCAGAAGTCATAGCAATCTCATTGCCCTTCTTCTTCAGTCCTTCCTGATAAGCTTTGCAGTTACGCCTCCAATGCCCAGTTTCCTTGCAATGGTAGCAAACTGCATCCTTTTGGGATTTGGGTTGAGGCTTCTCAACAACGGCAACCTTTGCCTCCGGTTTAGCAACTTTTGCTTTAACCTTGGGTTTCTTGAACCCCTTTCCTTTATTCACCATCAACACTTGATTGGTTTTCTTGGCGACATTGTTCTCTGCATTCTTAAGCATCCCATGCAATTCAGACAAAGATTTATTCATCCCATTCATGTTATAATTCATAACGAACTGATTATAACTTTCAGGGAGTGAATGCAATATCATATCCGTAGCCAGCTCCAACTGGATAGGATATCCAAGCCTCTCAAGATGTTCGAGGTGACCCTTCATTTTCAACAAATGAGGCCCAATAGGTTGTCCTTCAATCATCTTGCATGAATAAAGAGCCTTCATAGTGTCAAATCTTTCCTGACGTGCTTGCAACTGGAACATTTCCTTCAAATGATTTCCCAAATCATAAGCTTCCATGTATACAAGGTCCTTCTGAAGGGCCTTACACATGGTAGCAAGCATCAAGCAACCAACATCAATAGAATCATCCACATGTTTCTTATGTTGATCCTTTTCAGCTTTAGTTGCATTAGCAGCAGGCTCGGGTGGAACGGGTCCATCAATAATGTACAACTTCCTTTCCTGTTTGAGAACAATTCCCAAACTGCGGATCCAATCCACATAGTTGTTGCCATTCTCTTCTAACTTGTCCTTCTCAAGGACTGATTGCAGTGACATATTTTGATTAGTGTTTACAGCCATTGATCTACAAAGATATGCAACAAATATGAACACATATAAGTACCTATTTCATTTAAGAGATTTAAATAACATATTTCATAAATACTCCCACTAAATTATATAACCTTCTTATACAATCATGCATAATATAATTTAATAGGCTGTGACCCAACTTTAATTTAATTTCAAGTCGGCTATGGCACGACTGCTCAAAATTAAACTAAAAAGGTAGATAACATTTATCAATCATATCAACATATGACTCTTAGATCCTTTATGAGATTATAGACATCGTATGTCACATGTTTCAATCCCATCTTATGCCTTAGGCCCAAAACTGTTTTGATAGCCTAATTGAGTTCAACCATTTTAAACGTATAGCAATCACCGTTTGCTCATCTTGATCATACAAAGATAGAATTAATGTACCTCGCTTTGGCGTAGCCTACATAAAACTATCTGTGTACTCACAAGTGTTTAAACATGGGTGGCATAGACAAACTCAAATTTCAATGAAGGTTCAATTTTCATGTTTATCAATTAACATGGCAAGGTTGATTCATGAAAATTATATGAGCATAATTATGAACATGGGATGATGCATCACAAATCACATTTGATGTTAACATCATAATTTCTAATCAATTAGGGTTTAATGACTCATGTAAAATCTCATTTAATATGAACATAATCCCTATAACAAACACTTTGTTCAAGATCTAGAAATTCATCAATTACTAGTACGTGGCATTGTAATCCAAGGTTATCCCACACTTCCATCGAAGTGCCTGTGGGGAAGTTTTTGGTGTCCAGCCCATATACTAAGTAATACTTCATGACCCATATTATAGATTAATCACATTAATCAAATAATTCAATCCACAATCATGGTATATCAAAATATACAATTACTTCCATAAGCAATTCTCATATAAAATCATGTTCTAAATCATATTCATCATGAAAATTAACATAATCACATTATATAATTATCATGATAATCTAATATAAACATCATGAACGGGGCTCTGATACCACTGTTGGGTTTCGAGGGTCCATGCGCAGCGGAATAATGCAAATTAACTCAAAAACTCGGAGCCCTAGGATCCGTTCTAGATGATTAATTAAGAAGAATGAAATAGAATTACCAACCTTGTGTGCTTTTGTCGTTGATAAACGCGTTCCAACTCCAGATTGAAGAACTAGCGAATCTTCGATGAACGATTCTTGAATCACGAACGTTAGATCTTGATTAGCGAAGATCCTCTATGTGTATCCACGCGTTGAACGAACCCTAGAACAATTCTAGGTGGATTGCTAGATCCTTGATTGAAACTCCTTTCAATTAATGAAGAAATATGGATTTGGATTGTGTTTTTGATTCTCAATTCTCAATTGAAATCTCACTTTTGTGTTTCTCTAAATCCAAAACCATGAGAGTGACTGCTAAGGCAACCAAGGGTTTGTATTTATACGTTATAAATATTTGCCCTTCGCGAAAACCCTAATTTAAGTCAATTTCGCGTCAGTCCAGCGCCGACGGGACGACTCGTCTCCCAGGGCACGAGTCGTCCCCTTGCACCCAGCTTCTGAATCTGGCATCCCCCTTAAGGGGAATAGTTGACTCAAGCCCAGGGCACGAGTCATCCCTATGGGCACGACTCGTCCCCATGGGCACGACTCGTCCCTCAGGACTCTCTCTCTGATTCTCTCGTCCCAGGCCAAGGGAATAGTTGGTTCTGGCCTGGGGACGAGTCGTCCCCTGAGAACAAAAACTCCATATTCTTCATTTTTGACAATTCGTTCGATGCGTGTGACCCCATAGGACTATATTAAGTTGGCAATGAGTTCGATCACATCGATCCTCATAAGACATGAGCGGACTCTAGCAAGCCATCATGCCTACCCAAATAATATAATATAAAGTTTGATTTCCTACATAGAACATATCACAATCCCTTTGTCACACGATGTTATATTGAACATGAGTCATGGTCCACGTCAACTCATTTTGTTCAATGCTTTCTCGTTACTAAGTAAATTGATTAATTGAATGATATTAATCACATTAATTCATTCGGGCATGGCCATGCACTACATCAATCTTACTTACGAGTGGCCTAGCAAACATCTCTCTTTACGAGGGACAAATTTCCATCTTGACTTATCATTCTTCCCAACAAGAATCATATCATGCCAATAATAGCCCTTATTGTTATCCGATTAAAGACAACGTTAAACTATATCAAACATAACATTCATCGAGTGGAAGACGATGATAATCTCAGGTCAAAGGATATCAATGATATAACTATATGAGATTTAATTATGACATACGACCATGACATAAATCTCATAATGGGTCAAGTCCAGTACCTTGTTCTCTAACAAGTACCCATGAATCTAATGTGCATCTCCATGCATATAATCATCACATGATTATCCATTAGACTTCATACTAGTGCTTCATAAATACTAGGGACACGATTATTAAAGTAAACATGCAAACACATATAATAATCAAAGAAACAATCTCTTATATAAATGAATAATGACATTACAAATAAGTCTATCTCTATAGGCCTAGGGCACTAACACCTACAGTCATTAGAGGTATAGTCCCTGTCTCAGGAGTTAAGGCCCGCATTCTTATAGATCTTGGGTCTTGCCATTCATTTGTGGCATCTCATTTTGCATTTTCATTACATAAATTGCCTGAATATATGCCTTATGTGTTGGAGGTATCTACTCCTATGGGAGAGTGCCTCGCATCTTCTTTGATATATCATGGTTGTGATGTGACTATATGTGGGCATGTATTGCTGGTGGATTTGGTCGAGTTACCAATCCGTGACTTTGATGTGATCCTTGGGATGGATTGGTTGAGTCAGTGTCATGCTTTGGTAGACTGTCGTAGGAAGCGAGTCTCATTTGCTATGCCTGATGTGCCTACTTTTATATTTGATGCGGACAAATCTATGTTTGGTTTACATGTTATTTCTGCTTTAAAGGCTAGGAAAATGCTATCTAAGGGGTGTGCGGGGTACTTGGCTTATGTGGTAGATTCAAGTAAGAAGTCTCCCGAATTAGCTCATGTCCCCATTGTTAATGAGTTTAGTGATGTGTTTTCAAGTGAGTACTCTATGCCTCCGGATAGTGAGGTAGAGTTTTGTATTGACCTAGTGCCCGATACCGCACCTATCTCTAAAGCACCCTATAGAATGGCTCCGGCTGAATTAAAAGAGTTGAAGGTTCAATTGCAAGAATTGTTAGACCGGGGTTTTATTCGCCCAAGTGTGTCACTGATAAGTGACTATTATATAGTCATTTATCCTAAGTTTTATATACTTTTACATGGATAAAACATCATTTCTTATTGCATTTTTAGTACTTTTTACTTACTTTCTCTATTTTATTAGATTTTACGCTTTTGGTATGTTTTATTCATTTTAGACAGGTTTTTAGAGTCTTTTTATGATCAATAAGATGCTTGGACACTTTGGTTCAAAAGCATGGAGGAACAACAAAGCAAATCAAACACACAAGCTGAAATCCAGGAGGAGCGGCCGTGCAGCTATTTATGGAGCGGCCGTGCACTTAAGGCCATGACAGGCCATTTTGGCCCCAAAATCATGGAGTGGCCGAGCAATAAACTGGCCTGGCCGTGTCAACCATTGGAGCGGCCGTGCAGCTAGTCTCGGAGCGGCCGTGCAAGTCCTCCTAATTCAAATTCAAATCTGGCGCCAAGGGTGCACGGCCGTGCAAAACCCTTGACACGGCCGTGCAAAGTGGTGACTGCAGACTAAAAGGCACCTTTTGGAAGCACCTTCTTGAAGAGTTCCATCCCCCTTATAAAAAGACCCTTCGTGATCAGTCTTACAGAGATTACAGACGAATTATATACAGAATTTTAGTGATATTCCATAAGATAGTACTTGTGAGATCAATTTCCAAAGAATATTTGAAGATCAAAGTTCATGTATTTGTTCTGGAAGTACCTTGGAATAAAGCAATAAAAGTGAAGCATATTTCCAGCCATTTGCCTTCTATTTCATCATAAGTCCTCTTATTCTCTTCTCTATTTTTAATTGCTTATATGTTCTAGATGGCTAGTGAGTAAATCCCCCTTATTCTTGGGGTTGGAAACTCAAAAGCATACATGTTCATCATCTAAGAATGAAAAGTCTTGTCTTCTATCTTCATCTAAACAATTTCTTTATGTCAAACTCTAAATGCCTTACATTTTGGAGACGTCCAATTTGTATGATTCAGTCGATTGAGAGATGGACCTAGCGGAGAATCTCGATTGACGGAACCATATAAAGAAACTAGGTTCCATTGATCACAAAAGTAGTTCAACGGCCTAGGGATGTTCCTTTAATGGAAAGTATGTTGACTCTCGTTCTTAATGGATTCTTACTAATTATGGTCAGCTAGAGATAAGCCGGAATGCCTGTTTGTGACAGGGCGGGGGTAACATAAATGGAAATCTCAAACAGTTAGGACATAATTAGTGAAGAATACAAACGCTACTGTCTTAACCCGAAGTAGCGTAGGTTTAACATACCATCCTTGATTTAAATGAAAACCTATATTTCTAAGACAATGACGATTTGATGAACAATGTTATGTGTATGATTTCCAATCCCGAGAATGCTTCATTTTATAAGAATTTTATTAAAGTATTTTCTGTGTATGTTCTTTTTATTTTCAAAATCAAACTTTATCTCTCCCCAATCTTTTCTATAGTTCTAAAGACAAAAATATTTCCAAAATAAACCCTGTCCCTGTAGGATCGACCCGTACTTGCACCCGCTATATTACAATAGCCCGTGCGCTTGCGGATATTAAATAAACCGTTAGGTTAACACCCCAACAATCACCTTGGGGAGCACTAGTTTTATTTGTTAGGAAGAAGGATGACACCTTACGATTATGTATCGATTATCGTTTGTTGAACTAAGCAACTATAAAGAATAAATATCCTCTTCCGCATATAGATGATTTGTTTGACCAACTTCAAGGTTCCGTTATCTACTCTAAACTTGATTTGAGAAGCGGATACCATCAGTTGAAGATTAGATCGGATGATATTGCCAAGACAGCTTTCCGAACGAGATATGGTCATTATGAGTTTGTTATGATGCCTTTCGGGTTGACTAATGCTCCAGCCGTATTCATGGATATGATGAACCGTATTTTCAAGCCTTATCTTGACAGCTTTGTGGTGGTATTCATAGATGACATCCTTTTTTATTCTAAGTCCCGAGAGGAGCATGAAAATCATTTGAGTATTGTTTTGTCAGTTCTTCGTGAGAAGCAGTTGTACGCCAAGTTGAGCAAGCGCGAGTTTTGGCTTGAGCAGATTTCTTTCTTGGGGCATGTAGTGTCGAGTTCGGGAATTTCCAGGGATCCTTCAAAAATTGAAGTCGTGGTTAATTGGAAGCAACCTTCGACTGTGACTGAGGTTCGTAGTTTTCTTGGTTTAGCGGGGTATTATCGAAGGTTCATTGAAGGGTTTTCTCGAATTGCGACTCCGTTGACAAGGTTGACTCGGAAAGATGTATCATTTGTATGGGATTCCGAGTGTGAAGCAAGTTTCAATGAGTTGAAGGAGAGGTTGACGACGGCTCCTATTCTTACTTTTTCGAATGGTTGTGAAAATTTTGTTATTTATAGTGATGCCTCGAAGGCGGGATTGGGATGTGTACTAATGCAAAATGGGAAAGTGATTGCGTATGCCTCTAGGAAGTTATCACCGGCTGAACAGAATTACCCTACTCATGACATGGAATTGGCGGCGATTGTGTTCGCGTTGCATAAGTGGAAACATTACCTTTATGGGGCAAGATTTGAGATTTTTACCGACCATAAGAGTTTGAAGTATTTATTTACCCAAAAGAAGTTGAATAATCGGCAAAGGAGGTGGCTAGAATTCTTGAAGGATTTTGATTGTGTAATTTCCTATCATCCGGGAAAGGCCAATGTTGTGGCGGATGCGATTAGCCGAAAGGCTTATGTGACAACTTTAAGTACCCAAGAGTTGAGGAGTGAAGTAATACTTGCGAATGTGCGAGCCGTTCCTACATTGTATGGAGATTTGAAGGAAGCTCAACAAAGTGATCCGGAGTTGAAGAAAATTTTAGATCAAGTGCAAGAGGGAAAAGCCGGGGAATTTGCGTTGAATAGAGATGGGATTTTAACCTTCCAAGGGAGAATTTGCGTTCCTTCATCACCGGAAATCAAGAGGCGTGTTCTAGAGGATGGTCATAAGTCCAAGTTTGCGATTCATCCGGGTAGTACTAAAATGTATCAAGACTTGAAGCGTGGGTATTGGTGGAATGGGATGAAAAGGGAAATTGCGGATTATGTTTCTAAGTGTTTAACTTGTCAACAAATCAAGGCCGAACATCAGAGACCGGCGGGACTACTTCAACCGTTAGATATTCCAGAGTGGAAATGGGAAGGGATTTCGATGGATTTTGTATCGGGTTTGCATCTTACCGCGAAGAAGATGGACGCTATTTTGGGTTATTGTGGATAGATTGACAAAGTCGGCTCATTTTCTTCCGGTGTCAACCAAGTTCTCGATGGAGAAGTTAGCTCAGTTGTATATGAAGGAGATTGTTAGACTTCACGGGGTTCCGGTTAGTATTGTTTCCGATAGAGATCCGAGGTTCACTTCTAGATTTTGGAGAGCATTACATGAAGCCTTGGGTTCTAAGCTATGTTTTAGTACGGCATTTCATCCTCAAACCGACAGTCAGTCCGAGAGAACCAGTCAGATACTTGAGGATATGTTACGGGCTTGTGTGATGGATTTTCAATTGTCTTGGGAAGAACATCTACCGTTAGTTGAGTTTGCCTACAACAACAGTTATCAGTCTAGCATTGAGATGGCTCCGTATGAAGCGTTGTATGGCAGGAAGTGTAGATCTCTGATATGTTGGGACGAGGTTGGTGAGGCAAGACTTTGGGGCCCGGATTTGGTTCGAGATTCGACGGAGAAGATCAAGGTGATTCGTGATAGATTGAAGACGGCTCAGAGTAGACAGAAAAGCTATGCCGACAATAGAAGACGGGACTTATCTTTTCAGGTGGGTGACTTCGTGTTCTTGAAGGTCTCTCCGAGGACGGGAATTAAAAGGTTTGGTAATAAGGGTAAATTGGCTCCGAGGTTTGTTGGTCCGTTTGAGATTCTAGAAAAGATTGGGGATTTGGCTTACCGGTTGGCGTTACCTCCCTCATTTTCTTTGCTTCATGATGTATTTCACGTTTTGATGTTGAGGAAGTATTGTCATGATCCTTCCCATATTTTGAGTTCTCCCCCCGATGAGATTCAAGCGGATATGTCTTATGTTGAGAAACCATTGAGAGTCTTGGAGTTCCAGGTTAGGGAATTGAGGACTAAGAGCATTCCGGTAGTGAAGATCCTATGGAAGAATCACACCATTGAGGAAGCAACGTGGGAGCTAGAGTCGGAAATGAGAGCGAAATACCCTTGATTGTTTGAGCATCCAAGTAAGTCTTTTTAAAATTCGGGGCGAATTTTCTTTAAGGGGGAGTGAGTGTAACAACCCTAACCCTAGGCACTATTTTAGTATCATATTATATGCTTTTAATATTATTGTTAATTTTATGTGTTCATTATATGTCCTTGATTTCTTATGTTAAGATGAGATGGTTGAAGGATAGTTCTAAATCCTTAGGTTAAAATGGAAATAAGTTAAAGTATTTTGTTGTGGTATGGTAATTGGAAATAAATAAAATGTGAGTAGTTAGGTTTTCCTTGTGTAGAGGAAAGAAGTAAAGGGTTGAAGTTCATTCTTTAAACTTTAGGGGCTTGAGTGTAGGAAATAGAAAGACTTTATTTAATTAGCATGGGGGGCCATGCTCCTTATTTTCCTCTCATTCACCTCCTTAGTCAAGTCCTACCCATACTCCTCCATCCTCCTCCTCATTTTCTCCTCATCATTTTCTTCTTCCTTCTTCCCAAAATTTCCATGGAAACTCTTCCATGAAAGCTTCCTCTTCCAAGTTCCTAGGGCATTCAATTCTTCTCCATTTGGCAATCCGATTGTACTTTCATGTTCGGGGTAACTAGGAGAGCACATCAAGCTAAGAAGATCCTTAATCCATCTCATAATTCTAATGTGAGTTATTATGACCTTTCCTTTCATTAAATGTTCATGAACTATTGGATGTTGTTATTGTTATTATATTGGTTGTTTGATGCTTTGGAAACCTTCTTGGAGTTGAGAAATTGGTTAATGATATAGAATGATATTGTTGTTTAAGGAAATTGATCAAGAGTGTAAGAAAATGGGTTGAATTAGATTAAGAAGGTTAAACTTGAAATGTGGTAGTGAAATGGGTGGAGAATCAAGTGGTAAATGATCTAAGTTTACATTATTTTGGGTTACATGGTTTAGAATGAGAGGTATGAAGTTAGTAAGCCTTCTAGGTTCAAAATTTGAGTAAGCTTGGGTTTGGATTTTGGTTCAGCTGCAAATCTAGAAAAATTCCTCTTGGGCGGTCGCTCATGGGGGCTTGAGCGGCCGCCCATAATCACAGCCATTGGCCTTTAGTTCCTTCTAAGCTTGGGCGGTCGCCCAAGTGGGCTTGAGCGGTCGCCCATATGCCTTGGGCGATCGCCCATGTTCCTCCTGTGCGGTCGCCCATGACCTCAGAGACTGCACTTCCTTTTACCCTTTGCTTGGGCGGTCGCCCATACCTCCTTGGGCGGTCGCCCATGTTGACAGAAGTTTGTCTAATTCCCAGTCCTGCTGAATTCTTACTAGCAACCACTTAGCAAGATCCCTAACCAATTTGAAGTAGTGGAACCTAACTTTCCCGTGATATGAATTAATCCTTTTAACCTAGATTAAAGTAGAATACTTGGGCCACTTATTGACACCTAAATTGGTTAAAATGAAATTACGGAAGCACCTTAAATCTGACTCAGAAATCGTTTGGCAATCTTATTTGACCCCTTATCAAATGTGACTCCAACTTGGTAAATTGAGCTTGGACCTTAATAGAGGCCATGTATTGTAGTATATTGATTATGAAAGGTTGGCTAATGATACCATGTTACCTTACTTGATTTCATATTCATTGATGGTGCTATGCATAGTGTATTAATTAAATGTTGCACTATGATATTGGTTGAACATGATTATATTTTACCATGTGGCTATATTGCTTATCCCCTTTGTGGATTATATTTCAAGTAACTATTATGTGCTTGATATTGTGTTAATCAGCTGATGTTAGGGGTATAACGCGATCAATTATGAAAGTGTGACCTAATGTGATCGGATTATGTTATATCTGTGACCGTCCCCTCCTGTGGCCACAGGTCGGGGTTATAGCATCTGTATTGAGCCAAAAGCCTTACAGAGTTGCTACTTTCTTATATGGTTCCCTGAAAAACGGGTCTTATAAGATGTGAGTATTGCTTAAGCAACTCACCTAAGATTGGGGTATTATTCCCCAATGTTGTACGACTATTGTTCAGACGGGAAAAGGTAAACCGAGGTAATGTAAAGTGTTTACAGCTTTTCCAATGTGTTATATGCAACTTGTTATGTGTTGCATCTAAGTTTACATTATTTTGGGTTACATGGTTTAGAATGAGAGGTATGAAGTTAGTAAGCCTTCTAGGTTCAAAATTTGAGTAAGCTTGGGTTTGGATTTTGGTTCAGCTGCAAATCTGGAAAAATTCCTCTTGGGCGGTCGCTCATGGGGGCTTGAGCGGCCGCCCATAATCAACCTATTTAGTTCCTCTTCTAAGCTTGGGCGGTCGCCCAAGTGCTTGAGCGCCCCATATGCCTTGGGCGATCGCGCCATGTTCCTGTTCATGTGCGGCATGACCTCGTAGCCGCACTTTTTTTTACCCTTTGCTTGGGCGGTCGCCCATACCTGAGGCGGTCGCCCATGTTGACACGGTTTGTCTAATTCCCAGTCCTGCTGAATTCTTACTAGCAACCACTTAGCAAGATCCCTAACCAATTTGAAGTAGTGGAACCTAACTTTCCCGTGATATGAATTAATCCTTTTAACCTAGATTAAAGTAGAATACTTGGGCCACTTATTGACACCTAAATTGGTTAAAATGAAATTACGGAAGCACCTTAAATCTGACTCAGAAATCGTTTGGCAATCTTATTTGACCCCTTATCAAATGTGACTCCAACTTGGTAAATTGAGCTTGGACCTTAATAGAGGCCATGTATTGTAGTATATTGATTATGAAAGGTTGGCTAATGATACCATGTTACCTTACTTGATTTCATATTCATTGATGGTGCTATGCATAGTGTATTAATTAAATGTTGCACTATGATATTGGTTGAACATGATTATATTTTACCATGTGGCTATATTGCTTTTCCCCTTTGTGGATTATATTTCAAGTAACTATTATGTGCTTGATATTGTGTTAATCAGCTGATGTTAGGGGTATAACATAATACGATCAATTATGAAAGTGTGACCTAATGTGATCGGATTATGTTATATCTGTGACCGTCCCCTCCTGTGGCCACAGGTCGGGGTTATAGCATCTGTATTGAGCCAAAAGCCTTACAGAGTTGCTACTTTCTTATATGGTTCCCTGAAAAACGGGTCTTATAAGATGTGAGTATTGCTTAAGCAGCTCACCTAAGATTGGGGTATTATTCCCCAATGTTGTACGACTATTGTTCAGACGGAAAAAGGTAAACCGAGGTAATGTAAAGTGTTTACAGCTTTTCCAATGTGCTATATGCAACTTGTTATGTGTTGCATCTTATTTGGCATATTGCTGCATTCATAATAGCTTACTGAGATTTATTCTCACCCCTCTCCCTTTAATGTTTTTAGATCCCGAGACAGGCGGACCGGCCAAGTAAGGGAGGAGAGGAGTTTGGAAGTGATATTTTGGGGATTGTCTGGGTATGTATAGGTTGGCGTAGAAAGTATATTTTTGGTATAATTCCTTTATGGAGTTTGTATATATTTTAAACTTAGTTCTACGTTATAACCGAACTCTTTTGTAACTAAAACAGATTATTACTTTCAAAGTTGTTCAACTCCCCCTCCAATGTGGAGAGGAGTGGAGTTAATTTGAAATGGTTATGATAAGGATGTTTAAGTTTGTAAGTTAAATCAAAGTTTTAAAAAGTTTAGGTGATTTGAGTTAGTTTGGGGACGCTCCAACTCGGGACACGTGTTAGGTTCCGGGTCGGGGTCCTCACATAGATCTCTTGGCAAAACTTTAACCGATAAGGAAATCAATATGACTTTCCTAGCTGCTTTAGGTTCTAGATGAGTTAATAAGGCTACCTCTCTAGAAGACTCAAAAGTTTTGAATACTTGGTCGTTAAGTAACTTGTATGCAAATCTTAGAGTCTATGAGCTTAAATTAAATCATATTGAAGAGATTGAAGGGAAAACCAAATCACTTTCCATGTCCGTCATGGAACACGAGGAGAAACCATCTACATCCAATCAAACCGCAGATCCTTTCATATCAACCTCATCACTCATCGAGATGGATGATGATGATTTTGCCATGTTTGTGAAAAGATTTCAAAAGTTTAGAAAATCCTCAAAACCTTTCACAAAAACATTTTCAAAAGGCAAACCTCCTGCAACATTTTCTAAGGCTGGAGATACAAAGAAAAAGAGTAATCTAGTTTGCTACAACTGTAGAAAACTTGATCACTTTGCATTTGAGTGTCCATAGCCCAAATACGAATACATGAAAATGAAAACCTGTCCTGCGAAATTTTCTCGTCGTAAGGGAATGGTTGCTGAGGAGGAAGAGAATTCCAAGGAATTAGTAACTTGGATTGAAACGGATTCTGATGATGGAAGTGACGATGAAATCGAAGAGGTTAATCTCTGCTTAATTGCAGATGCTTCCGATGAGTCAGATTCTGAGTCAGTCGAGTTGCAAGATATGGAAGAAGAAGAGGTCTCTGCAAAACTTCCAAATTTTAAGTTGGATGAAAATATCAAACTTACTCCTAGCATTAAGATAGGAAATTGCTCGTATTCACATCCCATTTTTCCTCCTACAAATACTCCACCTTCAAAAGCAATTCCAAAGAAGAAAATTTTGATAAAGGTGGTGGAAGAAGTTTCTCCCTCGAAGCACGAAAGGATGTTTAAGGAAGCTGAAGTGATGATCCACAAATTCTCTAATCTTAAGAAAGCCTTAAGCTTAGCTAATGATGAGATTTCTCAGTACAAGACGGAGAAAACTGTGATGAGGTCTGAAATTTTAAATCTTAAGGACCAAATCAAAAGAATGACTCCTCTTGCTGATCAAAACCGCATCCTTGAAACTAAGGTTGCTGCACTTCAACTCCGGAATGATGACCTGGTCACCCAACTCAACGATCGTCAAAAGATTATTGATGGGTGGCTCAAGTCAAAATCCACCGCGGATCAAATCATAGATTCCCAAATTCCCAATGGAATTAAGGAGGGTCTAGGTTTTGGATCTGATGAAGAGAAGTGTGCATCCTGCAGTGAAAAGGATGAGGAAATTTTGAAACTAACTCAAGAAATTCCTAAGGGGAAGCATGCTAAAGCTAAGGGTAAAGGACAACAAAATTTTAATTTTGTCTACCCAAAAGGGAAACAATATGGGAAGAACTCTCAGATGAATCCAAAGGATTCTGAGAGTGTAGCTTTAGAGGAAATGGCATATGGAGTTGGCCGCATCCCTAAAACCGCTTCTGGTGGAACTAGAGATGCTGGCAACTGCAAGTCTGACCGCGCCTCTTCTTCGACCGCTCCACCTGCCTTCAAAAGCAAAAAGAGCGCTCCCAGAAAATACGTGGTCAAACTAAAGCCAGTTCCCTTTGTTAAGCCTGAAACCGTGCCTCCCAAACCTCATGCAACTCCTAAGAAGAGTAAGGAGTTAGTAAAACCTCATGATGCTTGTAGCTTTTATAAATGCTCTGTGTGTGATGGTTTAGGTCACAAGGCTGCAGAATGCCTTTTGCGGTTCACATCCAATGCCAGGAAGAGTAAACCTCCTTCTGTCAAACAGGTGTGGGTCGTGAAGGGTTGCTAACTTCAGGACCCAAGGAATAAAGGGGGACCTCGTTCTTAATGTTTACATTTTAGGTCCTCTGCTTAATGGCTGGTCACTCCAAGGAAAATGAATGGTATCTTGACAGTGGCTACTCAAGACATATGACTGGAGATAGATCATTACTTGAAGATGTCATTGAAGCAAGTGGTCCGTCTGTAACCTTTGGTGACAACAACAAAGGCAAGACCATTGGATATGGTGTTATAAGAAGAGGAAACCTAACCATTGAGAAGGTTTATCTTGTTGAAGGACTCAAGCACAACCTCCTTTCAATTTCTCAATTCTGCGACAAAGGAATGCTTTGCAACTTCACGTCATCAAACTGCTTTATCAAAGATAGCATTTACGGAGTCACCCTACTCACAGGGATTCGTAAGAGTAATATTTACATTATCGATCTAGATTCTGCATGTAGTATTACTAATCTCTGTTTTGTAGCTAAAAATGTGAGCGAAAATAGTTGGCTATGGCACAAGAGGTTGAGCCACTTGAATTTCAAGTATCTTGCAAAGATTGGTAGGGAAAACCTCGTTCGTGGTTTACCCAAAGTGGCTGACCACCATCCTGAGAAATGCAGTGCATGTCAACTTGGTAAGCAGTCCGCGTCGTCTTTCACCAGCAAGACCGCTCCATCAACTTCAAGATGCTTACAACTGCTTCACATAGATCTGTTTGGACCCGTAACCACTGCCAGCATTGGAGGAAATAGATATACCTTAGTGGTGGTGGATGATTATTCAAGATATACGTGGGTTGAGATGATGATTTCCAAAGATGATTGTTATGAGATCCTCACCGTACTTTTTAGACGGCTCCAAATTCAAAAAGAAGACGACATCGTTAGTGTTTGATCATATAATTGAACAGAATTTAAGAACAACGGTGTTGCTCAGTATTGTGATGACCATGGAATTGATCACAATTTCTCAACCGCTGGTGTTCCACAACAAAATGGGGTTGTGAAAAGGAAGAACAAGACGTTGATTGAGACTGAAAAGACAATGATATCTGAAGCGAAGCTGCCTCAGTATTTCTGGGCTGAAGCAATCAACACAGCATGCTTCACTCAGAACCGCTCCCTCATCAACAAAACCTATAACAAGACTCCCTATGAGCTTTGGCGAGGAAGAACCCTCAATATTGCATTCTTCAAGATCTTTGGCTGCAAATGCTTTGTCCTCTACAATGGAAGAGAAAATAGAGGTAAATTCGGAGCCAAGGCCGACAAAGGTATTTTTGTTGGGTATGCTAAACATTCAAAAGCTTTTCGTGTTTTCAATAAAACTAGTTTAAAAATAGTTGAGTTTGTCCATGTTACTTTCGATGAGCATTCTCTCTTTGAGCCACATTTGGCTCCAAATGTTGCTGATGATTTTGTTGAGCATAATGAAACAGGTGAACCCTCTAGAACCGCACCTGAACCTCAACCGCAAAATCCAGCACCCTCAACTGACATTCCCTCAAATTGCACCTTTGAAACCGCACCTGAAGTTCCTACTCCAGATGCAACTCCAAGGGAAGAAGAAGTTGAGAATCTCCCTATCCATCTTATTGAACCTCTTCGTCAACTTACATTCCATGACTTCGCTGAAGGATCTAACGACGTTCCAATTGAAGATCTTCAGCAAACCTCAGTCCAACCAGACTTACCCCCGGAGGTTCGTGAAGTCAGCAGTCTCCCTCTCTCTAATGTGATTGGTGATCTATTTTCCGGTGTTCAAACAAGTAGATCGAACTATGATGAGCATACTTCCTTATTATCTCAAGTTGAACCCAAGAAGATTGATGAAGCACTCCAAGATTCCAGTTGGGTCGTTGCTATACAAGAAGAACTCAACCAGTTTGAAAGATGCAAGGTCTGGACTTTGGTGCCTAGACCTCAGGATCAAGGAGTGATAGGAACTAAGTGGGTATTTAGGAATAAGATGGACGAGAATGGAAGCATCACTAGGAATAAAGCAAGGTTGGTTGCACAAGGATATAGGCAAGAAGAAGGAATCGATTATGATGAAACCTTTGCTCCAGTTGCAAGATTGGAAGCTATCAGAATCTTCTTAGCCTACGCCTCTTTCAAGCGTTTCAAGTTATATCAAATGGACGTGAAGAGTGCTTTCCTCAATGGTGAACTGCAAGAGACCGTGTATGTTGCCCAACCGCCTGGATTTGAAGACTCCAAATTTTCCAATCATGTCTACAAACTCCAGAAAGCTTTGTATGGACTTAAGCAAGCTCCAAGGGCATGGTATGAGACTCTCTCTAAATTTTTACTAGAAAAAGGATTTAAACGCGGAAAAATCGATACAACTCTTTTTATTGCCAAATATAATGAGCATACTTTACTTGTTCAAATATATGTCGATGATATTATTTTTGGTTCTACTAATGAGTTACTTTGTAAGCGTTTCGAGAAGCTAATGAAAAGCAAGTTTGAGATGAGCATGATGGGAGAATTAACATTCTTCCTCGGGCTTCAAATCAAGCAATGCAAAGAAGGTATTTTCCTCAGCCAAGCCAAATACACCAAGGAGCTAATAAAGAAGTTTGGATTAGAAAATGCTAAAGCATATGATACTCCAATGGCCACCGACAATAAGCTAGATAAGGATCTAAAAGGTAAGAAGGTTGATCAAACCCTATATCGAGGTATGATCGGCTCATTACTTTATTTAACTGCTAGTAGGCCCGATATCATGTTTAGTGTCTATGTATGTGCACGCTACCAAGCAGATCCTAGAGAAGCACATCTAATTACAGTCAAGCGTATAATCCGCTATTTATCTGAAACCACTAACCTTGGACTTCGGTATTCCAAAGATTCGAACTTCGATCTTGTAGGTTATTCAGATGCAGATTATGCAGCTTGTACTATTGACAGGAAAAGCACTAGTGGTATTTGTCATTTCCTCGGGAATAGACTAGTTGCTTGGGCCAGCAAAAAGCAAGCATCAGTTTCAGTGTCAACCACAGAGGCTGAGTATATTGCTGCTGGAAGTTGTTGCTGTCAAATCCTCTGGATGAAGCAATAGTTGGTGGACTATGGAATCCATGAAGGAAATTGCCCTATCATGTGTGACAACACTTCAACAATTTCAGTCTCCAACAACCCTGTCATGCATTCCAAGACCAAGCATATAGATATCAAGTATCATTTCCTCAAAGACCATGTGGAGAAGAGGAATATCCATTTAGAGTACGTGGGGACAGACAACCAGATTGCTGATATCCTCATCAAGGCTCTTGACTCCAAGAGGTTTTCATTCCTTAGAGGAGAAATGGGTATGCTTGAACTTAAATGATTCCTTACTTTTTATTTGCTAACTTGTGTGTTAAGTATAGGTTGATATTCTATTAAGGATACAGACCGCTTCTGTTGAAACCGCCTGTACCAAAACCTCAAGCAATCAAAACCGCCTGCATCCAACCGCCAGTGCCAAACCGCTTGATGCAGTCAGACCGCTTGAATCAAAACCGCGTTTCAACATGAGTAAATTCTGTCTATTTATGTCTTATCCTTATTCCTTAAAAAAATGTTCACTTTTTATTTATTTTAGTCCTTATTTTAACATAAGGGTATTTTTGCAAATGTTTTCTCACGTTTATTTCAAAATTTAACAGCATTTAATACTAAGGGGACATGAGCATTAAAAACCCTCATGTCAGTCGTCATTGAGAGAGGTGCAGGAGGTGAAAGGGTGCAAATAGTTGGTATTTTCAATCATTCCATTCTGAACCAACTGCCTGCCCCCTTCACCCTATATATACCTTGTTTGGTAAAACCTAAAACCTTTTCACTGCCATCTCTCTTCAAACCGTCCTTTCTCTCTACCAACTTTTTCTCTCTCTAAAACCTTCAAAACCTCCATTTTCAAACCTTCAAACACAATGTCAACTTCAAAAAGACAAAGAGCTTCTAATGTAGCCATGGGTCCCAAGAAACCTATCTTGGAAATGGTAACAATTTCTAACCCTAATTCTTTCTATTTTCTTCAGAATCTGCCATGAATGAACTGTAAACCCTTTTGTATGCCTTGTTCTTCATACTTGATGATTTTGCACTTGTTTGTTGATCATTTTTGTTGATTTTTGTTGGGTTATGCTTGGATTTATGCATGAATTCCATATATATAGTTTATTTCATGATCAATCAATGCCTTGAACACTGATTTGTTGTTTTTCAGTTTATGTTCATTCGAAACCCACTTCCATGTTCTTGATGATTCTTGGTGATTCTGTACAAAAGTTGAAATTTTATTAATATATTGTTAATCCCCTTCCCAAGTGATCATTTTGATATGCTTTTTGTTGATTTTTGTTAAGTTTTGATAATCTCTGTTCTTGGTGTTCATAACTGTTCATACATGTTCTTCATGAAACTCATGTGATTTTCATGAAAGTCCTTATGTTTTGGATGCTTGAATCTGAATAGTGTTTTTCAACACTTAGAAATTTTTTTCAATTTTTTCAATAATTTTTGGATTTCCATATTTTGAAACCGCTTGTATGCAAACCGCTTAAGCTTCTCAGTTTCAAACCACTTCTTCCTTTCAAAGCTAAACCGCATGCTAAACCGCTTTCTCAAATCTCTTTTAAAACCGCATGCTGTTTACCTGATTCTTGAGACTTTACTAAGTATATAGGCTGGACACCATTACCTTCCCCTACAACACAACTGCTTGCAGTATGGGATAAATTTGGATTACAATGCCACGCACTTAAGTAATATTGTTCTCAAATCCTCATTTTCATTTAGTATTCATAAATTACTTGTGGTTTGAAATGCTTCATTTTCAAAACCGCGCCACTGCTAAACCTCTTGGTGCTCAAACCGCTTGTAACTTATGAATACCTAAAAAATGGATCTAACACTTAAAACTCTACTTTGTAGGATCCAACTACCTTCCTATCAGGGTGGGAAGTAAATGAGGTTGAGCTCAATACAGATGCTCTTGGAAGGGAACTGCTTAGGAAGTTGAGAGTATCAGGCATCCTACCCCTCTTCACCAAGCAGCAGAACTTCATAGTGCCCTCCTTTGTAGATCAGTTCTATGCAACCGCCAAGAGAGGATCAAGAATTCTAGATGAAGGCCAAAGAGTTTCATGCCTGACAGCTGTTATTGAAGGCCTAAAGCTCTCCATTGACTACATCGATATCAGAAGGATTTTCAAATTCGTAGTTAGTGGAGCTCCTATAGAGGTAGATCAGGTTATCCAAGACAATGCTGCCTTTCAAACCGCCAAGGTAGACTCCATGGTTAGGAGATACAAGAAGATACCAAGAAAGGGTTTTGGTGAGCTGATGAGCCACATAGGACATCTGGTTGGGAGATCTGTTTGTGGAAAGACAGGGAACCACAACAACTTTATATCCCAACAATGGATGTATTGTGCTGCTATTTTTATGGAAATCCAATTGAATTGGCCTAAGATCCTCTATAGAGAAATTTGTGATAGTGTGGACACTTATCAGTCCAAGATCAAGGGAGAAGATCAGAGATGGAGACCATTTTGCAGAATTCTAACCGCACTTTTGATGGATTTTGAACATCTGGATGAAATTGCCAACAAGAATCCAAAGTTAATGGTAGAATGTTATGATGATTCACTTGGACTGCTTGCATGCCACTCCTTTAGATACGCAAATGGGGATGCATTATACAAATCCTTGTATGATGCAGATACTTACCCAAAGAAGGAACCCTATGAGTTGAGGGACCCCACAATCGCTCCTCGGTCTAAGGGAGCTAAGCGGTCCAGAAAGCCTCAAGCTAGAGCTGAACCGCTCCCCAAGAAATCCAAGACCGCTCCTGCATTAAAACCGCGTGCATCTGATGGAGCTGGTACTAGCAAGGCTAAGAAACAGTCTGAACCAATGCACTTGGTGGATGAAGAGGATGAAGAAGAAGAAGACCCAAGTATTCCCAACTTGGTGGCTAGAGCCAAAAAGGCTAGGGATGATGTTGAAGGCTTGACTGTTGAAGAGCAGATTCAGTTTTACAAGAACAAGGTTGAGAGATTGGCCAAAGAGCAAGAAGAAAAGAAGGCTGCCAAGGGAAAATTTACTGAAGATGGAACCGCTTCACAGCCTCAACAGCAACCTAAAACCCAACCGCTTCCTCTCTCACATACAAACCCTGACCAATCACCAGTTCAATCCCCTGCTCAATCCCCAGTTCAATCCCCCAACAAATCACCTTCCAAATCTCCTTCCAAATCCGAATCCAAAACTCCTTCCCATATCAAAACCGCACCAACTCAGGGGGAGAAACCTCAGAAGAGAAGGAAGATGATAGCCAAAAAGAAAACCTTCAGAAAAACCAAACCTGTTCAACCCTCTCCCTCACCTCCTAGAAATTCTCCTTCTCCAACTCCTCAAAATTCCCCTCCACTATCTCCTCAAAACTCACCTCCTCCCAGAAAATCCCTCTCACCCTTATCTTCTCAATCCCCTAATAACTCACCCCAACATTCCCATTCCATAAATTCCCAACATTCTAACCAAACCCCTACTTAATCCCATGCCTATCAGCAATGGCAATCCAAGCCCTCTGCTGGACATGCCACATCCAAATCTATCAGAGATGATCTAACCCAATTCCCCTAACCAAAACCGCTCCCATTCACCTACACCTAACCGCTCCAAATCAAACTCCCCTTCAAAATCACCAACTCCACACAACTCACCCATTAGACATAAATCCCCTCCTCCAAACATCCCTCCACAAACCCAAACCGCCCCTGAAACCACTCAATTCCAAACACCTCCAACCTTCACAACCGCTTCAACCTCAACCGCTCCTCCCACTAAATACTCCCAAATACTCCAAACCCTTAATCTTATCCAAGGCCAACTTGTAATCAACCAAGGCCATGTAATCTCTCTGACCGCCTCTAATGCCTCCCTCATTGAATCCAACCGCTCCCTCCAAGCCAAGGTAGAATCTCAATCCCTTGAGATGGCAGCTATTAAATCTTCTTTGCTTGATGCCATTAAGGGGGAGAGATCTACAACAATTCCAACCACTCCATCCTCTTCAACCGCTCCAGATGATCAAACCGCCTCCATTATCAAATCTGCAGTTGAAGAAGGAATGATCAAAGCCTTGGGAGATAAGGCTTCAATTGCTGAGCTGAACAAATCCTTGGATAATATTGGAGAAAGTATCTATAATTCCCTTGAAAAGGATCTTGGAACCTTAAGCTCTAAATTCCTTGACTTTCTGACTTCCAGACCGCAGCTTGCTCAAACTGTCCAAACTTCCCTGGATTCTCTGCATGAAGAAGTCTTGGAACAAATTGATCTTTTCAAGGTAGATTTCAAGGTGAATTTAGACTGTGTAGGAGATGCCACCATGGCTAAGCTAAAAGAAATCCAAGATGAGTTCAATGACCGCTTGGACAACCTCAGGGAAGGATTCAACTCCAGACTTGGCTCAACAATCCATGAGCTCAAATCCTCCTTGAAGGTATCTGTGGATCTAGAACCAATGGAGCAAGCCATTCAGACCCAAACCGCTGCTGTCAAGGAGGAAGTACATACCATTTTCAATTCCCTTTACTCTTTCCTCCATGTTCAGCTAGATACTATCAAAGAAAATTTGGTTGCTAACACCAAAGCGGTTGGTACCACCAATTCTACTTCTCCCCATTCTGTGAATGCCTTAAAGAAGCTTGAAGCTACCCTGATCAGAACCGCAGAAGAAGTAATAAGATTAAGGAAAGCGTTTGCACCTGACCAATCTAGAATTGGGACCAGTGGAGCAGAACATGAAGTCAACAAGCCGCCCCAGCAGTAACCGCTTCTCCTTATTATTTTTGAACCGCTTGTGTAAGTTGGACCGCACTCTCCTTGTATTTTTTTGTCCAACTTATTTTGTTTTTGCTTTTTGTAACCTTGTAATTTTATTTCATTCCTATTTTGTAATCACTTGAGGAATTAATGAAAATTGCATCATGGTTCCAAAACCTTGTTCATATCAAACTGCTTGTTTGTAGAACAATGAAACCGCTTATGGTCTTAAACCTCATTCAAATATTTTTCAACTTAAAAATCACTCATTTGAATGGATGTTTAAACATTCAGTTTAAATTGCACTTTATACTTAAACTCATATTTTTCAAGTGCACTGAGTGCATTTCTATACTTTTCATTTTGTAAGTTTTTCAATCTTTCAATGGTATAGAAACCTATAGCTTAAGCTAGTGTGTGCATTGACTTGGGACATGACTTACCATGATTATTCCTATGGACATGTTTTTACCAAGTACAATGTTTGCTTTTGCTGTAGTAGGTAATGGCATCAATCAAATAGGGGGAAATTGTTGGGTATGCATGTTTTAACCCTCCTATTTTGTATTAGATTTGATTGATACCATAACCTCCCATCTATTTTAAGGACTTTAGGACCCTATGTAATGAAGCTTAGACTTCAATTTTTTAGCTAAGTCCATTTTATAGAATAGGTTAAATTTAGGCTTGAAGACTGGCACAAGACTCATTGGATCTGAGGATTGCAGTTCAGAGTTTCAGACCACCTTGTCAAAACTGCCTTGCAGAACCGCTCCTGGAACCGCTTGGTGAAACTTTGTCTGAAACTGCTCCACTGAACTCCTATGTGCAAATAACCTTTGAACCGCTTCATGCAACTGCATTGCAGTTCCATCCCCAACCGCACATATGGAAATCCTCCCCTGGTGAACTGCTTACACTTGGAACCGCTTGTACACCAGAACCGCCCCAATGATTGAAGACTTGAAGCGAACCACATTTGATCATTGGAATCCACGTCAGCAATATCAAATGTCAACCACCATATCTTGTCACGTGACTACTTTTCAGATAAGATATGCAAGGATTTTGAAAAGGTGACAGATGTCCTAACCACCTTGATTGGAGCTGAGGTCTGATCAGCTTTACCTGCATCAGCTGTTCCAAAGTACAAAAGTGGTTGCTGTGGACCAATGGGAATGCATCAAGTACTGTCCTTACAGCAGCTGTGTCCAATGGCTATATCTTGGATGCTTGGGTATAAGTACCCCTAATCTTCACCATTTGAAGATTGCTTGAGAAATTTGAATGTGCTGTGTTCATAGAAGCTGAAGCTCTGCCCAGAAATTCTAAGTCCTTTGAATCTTCATCTTCAACTTCAAGAAATACTTTCCCAGCCCAGAAAATCAAGCCTTAACACATCAAGAATCATTGTGCTCTACATCTCAAAGATTTAAAGAGCCTTGATCTTGAACACACACACACACCTCACTTGTTTAATCACACAGATTAATCACTTGAGATACACTGGTTATAGTCTTAGGATTTGTTCTTCATAAAAAAGATTTTAGATTTGAGTATTACTCATTGTACTTTGTAATATCTCATACTCAATATAAAGTCTCTCTTAGAAATCCAAGACTAACCATCTTGGTAGTGGACGTAGATCGTTTATCGATTGAACCACTCCAAATATTGTGTTCTTACTTTCTGCATTTATATTTCTTGTGCTTACTGATTACCTATCTTTCTCTGTTTGATCTTTATATAGATATCCATTATTGTGAAATTGTGAAATTGTGTTTGGAGTTAACATTGTCAAACCTCACTTTCTGTTTTAGAACCGCTCAGAAAATTGCACAAAACCGCTTTGCAAAACCGCCCCTCAAAACCGCTTGTATCTTCAATATATTCCGCTGTGCATTTTACAACTCTACTTGCAGTTTCTTACACACTGCAAGAGGTTTTGTAAGCTTAGAGGTTTAGTTTTAAATCGAGGGCAAAAAATTTGAAACAGCTATTTACCCCCCCCCCCTCTAGCTGTATTTTTACCCTTGTTGCCACCTTTGGGACCAACAATGATCCATCACCAATAATGACTTCATCGCTTCCATCATAGGGGTGGTGAAGGGAGAGTGTGGAGAGAGTATTTGTGAGATGGTGTGTAGCACCGCTGTCGACTAGCCAAGAAGTCGGAGATGAGGAGTAAGGGGCAGAAGCCGTGTGAGCTAGGGGCTGATTTGGAGTGTGGGTGGTGCGGGGCAAGCGACCAGAAGATAGGGGTGGAGGGAAGACGACACTTGGATAGTCGCATTTGAATTGACGACACTGAGAGATCACGTGTCCAACAAATCGACAGTATTGGCATTTTCCTTTGAAAGGCACGGAAGAGGAGAAGGAGGGGGTACGGGTTTGAGGTGGTGTAGGCAGAATGGGCAGAGGGTTCGGCTGGCTTGAGATATGGCAAGAGTGAGTATGGTGGGATGAGGAGGGTGCATGGTGGGCGACATGGGCAGAGACATGGGAAGGAGAGGTTGAGTGGGTTGTTGTTTTAGGGAGAGCTCATGGTGAATGAGCTTTTCATGGAAAGCTTCGAAGGTGATGGGATTGTCTCTAGCACGGATGGAGTCGATGATTGGTTTGTAAGAGTCATAGTCTAGGCCTTTTAGAACTTTGGCAATAACGTCTTCGGAGTCCATGGGTTTGCCTAGGATTGCAAGTTTATCGGTGCAGGATTTTATGGATTGCATATAGTCTGTGATGGAGAGAGAGGATTTTGTGATAGAGTCAAGATGGTCTTTTAGTTGAAGGATATGACCACGCGAAGGGTTTGCGTAGGTCGTTTTGAGGATATCCCAAGCTTGATGAGAGGTGGTGGCTTGATAAACAAGGGATGCGACTGATGTGTCAAGGGTTCCTAAGAGGGCACTGAGAATGAGGCGATCTTGCCTATTCCAAGTACTTAGAGCAGGGTTTTTGGTGTCTTTGCCATCAACAGTGATAGTTTCGGGAGGGGAGGGATGAGAGCCATCTACGAATCCTAGGAGGTCCAAACCGAAAAGGAGGGAGGTTACCTGGGAGGACCAACAGAGATAGGTGAGAGGTGTGAGCGTCTTGCATTGAGAGAGGCTAACAAGTACTCCCTCCGTCCCACTTCAATTGATCCATTCCACAGATGGAAAGTTTTTCATATATTTATACCCTTATCATCTCCACATATTTACAAAAAAACCAATCATTAACTTACTATTCCTCCCACTCATTCTCTCTCCTATTAAATATTTTTAACTTTTACATTCTCTCTCCTATTCCCTACCACACATTTAACTTTTACATTCTCTCTCCTCTAATTTCTACCCACTTTATTCATTTTTCTTAAAAACCGTGAAATTCACCCCGGGACCAATTGAAGTGGGACGGAGGGAGTAGAATGGGGTGGTTTGGTTCGGCAGTGTTGGGGATGGTGGAAGAGGACTGATTTGCCATGAAGAAAAGAGTGGGCGGCAGAAGGAATAGGGAGACAGGAGGGTTTTTGAAAACAAAGGAATTTGGAACCAATGCTCTGATACCATAAAACAGATTTGGCAAAAGTTGTATTTTCAATTATCAACAAATCAATATATAGTTACAAACTGAGAATTTGAAACCTATATAAATACAAGGAAGATATACACTATCAAGAATACAAAAAAGAGATATACTAAATATCTAAAATGAATGACAGAAAATATTCTAAGTATCAGACATTGATGGAGGATCATTGTGAGGATCATTGTGAGTATCAGACATTGATGGAGGATCATTGTGAGGATCATTGTGAGTATCAGAAATTGATGGAGGATCATTGTGATCCTTTACACGCCCCCGCAAGATGGAAGGTCCGTAAGTGAGGCCAATCTTGGAGATGAGAGAGACAAACCGAGCCCGGGAGAGTGGTTTTGTGAGAGGGTCGACAAGTTGGTCTTTGCCGGATATATGTTGAACACGAAGATTTTCAAGCTGAACTTTTTTAATTAAAATGTATCAGATCTACTATCGCACAGGTGTACTGCAAGTAATATCTAAAGCACGTTTTTTATGTCCGATCACTTTTTGACCAAAATTATCCCGCGTCAATATTCTTATAGGGTCATTGTCCCATAAGTTCATTTTTTTAAAATCTATGCTCAATAAGTTCCTTTTAAATGAGTGTATCAATTTTTTTGTCATTTTCGAAAATACCCCCCCCCAATGTTGTATTATATTTTAAAAAAAAAATTAAAAAAAAATTAATAATAATAAAAAATTAATATAAAAAATTAAATACAAAAATAATTTTAAAAAAAAATCAGAATATTGTGCTATATTTTCAGAATGTTTTATTATATTTTGAAAAAAAAAAAAATTTAAAAATCAGAATGTTGTATTATATTTTCAGAATGTTGTATTATATTTAGAATGTTGTATTTTATTTTCAGAGTGTTGTATTATATTTTCAAATAAAATAAAATAAAATAAAATAAAATAAATCAGAATGTTGTATTATATTTTCAGAATGTTATATTATACTCCCTCCGTCCCACAATAATACCTAAAAATTTCCCTTTTGGGCATTCCACAATAATCTATACTTTCTCAAAATGAAAATGGGACCCACTTTTCTCTACTCACAACACTTCTTAAATTTACTATTCTCTCCACTCATTCTCTCTTCTATTTTACTTTTACACTCATAACACATTACCTTTATCACTTTTTACCTTAATCTCCGTGCCTGGCCAAAAAGTCTACTCCCTCCGTCCATTTACATGGTTCACACTTTCTATTTTGGGCGTCCATTTACATGGTTCACACTTTATTTCTTTCCTAAAATGGAAACCTTAAATCACTATTCTCTCCACTCATTCTCTCTCCTACATTATTTTAATACTCACAACACCATTATAATTTACTATTCCCTCCACTCATTCTCTCTCCTATTTTATTTTCACACTCACAACACTTTCAATATAATATTTTCTCCTTAATTTATGTGAGAACAGTAACTGCGAACCAACTAAATGGACGGAGGGAGTATATATTTGTCGGACGGAGGGAGTATTTTCAGAATGTTGTGAGGGCAAAATTGGAAGTTCACTTGCAAAAAGAACTTTTCGGTCATTTTAATACAATGAGAAATTTAGTGAGAAGTGATTTGTTTCAAAAAAAACTTATGGAGTATTCCCATTCTTGTATCGTTGATCTTCACTGTACAAATGTACAGAGATATGGTGGAAACAATGACGGGAATTAAGAAAACCTACTTTAGTAAAAAAATTGTGCCTATTTTAGGCTGAATTTTATTTGCAAGGCATGAAAAATGCAAGGCACATGGAAATGACGAAAATGCCCATTTATATATAATTTTTTTTTTCATTCCTCTCATTCCCTCCAACCGTTCAAGCTTCTCTTCTCTCTCTCGTACACACGAACGACGACGAAGGACGAACGAACGACGCTACAACAATGGTGAAGATGAAAATTCCGGCAGTTAAGTCCGGCGCTTCCGCCGCTGCTACCGCCGCTGCCATGGCCGCCGGAACATTATCTACCACGGTGCCTGTAAAGAAGGTAATCCCTCCCTCCCTGGCCTCGATTTTATGGAGTTTAGGTCAAAGAGAGTATCATTATTATTCAAAAATTAGTTTGATGAACTGGGTTATAAAATGAGATGTTATGAACTGGGTTTGAATGTGTTGTTTCCATTGATGAAGATGAACTGGGTTTGAAATTGTATTGCGAAATATGTTTCTGGAATGTGATTGTTTCGTATAATTTTACACGTGCTATTTCACAACAGTTCGTGTAAAATTATACGAACTGGTTCCAAGATTTTCGTGTATAGTCACACGAAACACAATGAACAATGTTTAGGTTGTTTCGTATGCCTATACACGAAACTGGTCCTTCTATCTCGTATGAAAATTACACGAAATTGTTCTTAGCAATTCGTGTATAGGCATACGAAATGAACTAAACATTATTCCATTGTGTTTCGTATGCCTATACACGAAATGATTCCATATGATTCGTATGAATATACACGAAATAATTCAGTACAATTCGTGTATAGGCACACGAAATGTGATCTGTGAACTGAAAATAGAACCAAAAATTGTAGATTGATGATTTGTTGTAGATTGTTTTTATCACTGTTGTATTTAACTATCTTATTAAAAAAATTTGTAGGGACGTGAACGTATGACTGCGTCTAACAGGAAGAGGAAGGCCGAGGAGGCAGCAACGAAATCTCCCGTACGCAGCAAAAAGAAACATGACAGGCATGATTTGGTTGATGAGAGTTCTGAGGATGATGATGAGACGGGTATTCCCGAGGAGGTCTTAGTTTCTGACTCTGATGAGGAGGAGGAGGAGGAGGAGGAGGAGGGGGAGGAGGCGGAGGAGCAGGGAGAGGCGGCGGCGGAGGAGGAGGCGGCGGAGGAGGAGGCGGCGGAGGAGGAGGCGAGGGCGGAGATACGTGATGTTAGACCATTGAGGCATAGGAGGAGGAGGGGTCAGGATGTGGCTAGAGGGCAGGGACGGAGGAGGAGGCAGGGTGCGGGTGTGGGTGCGGGTGAGGAGGAGCCACCATCATGGCGGTGTGAGCGACCCAGTGGCGGCCACGAGGTTTGTGATTTGTTATACGGGTTCGGTCATCACCGAGCCCGAGAGATTTGGGGCAACCCCACTAGCCGATCGGTGGTGAAGTTCCATACCTGCATACAAAGATCTCGATAGGTAAGCTATTTGTTTACAAAAATAAACTTTGACGAAACATTGGTTTTAATGTAATCATTATTGTGAAATTCTAAAAATTGTTATTGATAAATCTTTAAACGGGTTCTCGCGTGATAGGCGGCCGAGGATGATCGAGCATGGCCGATCGCAGCCGATCGATGCTACGGGTATCCATCACTGCATGATACCACCATTCGCCGGACTAGCTCGACGGCTGGCGACGGCATTTGTGGAATGGTGGTCTCCCGAGACTAACACGTTTCACATGCCGTGGGGAGATGACGATTACGATGCATGATGTCACTCATATTCTAGGTATATTGTTGTTATATTTTTCATTTTCAATATGTAGAGCTTTGGTTGACTGCATTTGACATATTCTTCATTTACAATTTATAGGTGTCGGTATGTACGGGTTTTCTGTTAGGACGGCGGATCCGCAGCCCGACCTACGCCCGGATAAAGAGACACCTCATCGAGGCATCCGAGGGGCACGTCCTACACATTACGTGAGCTCCGTCTTGCCTTTGAGGCCCGTTCGAGACATGTCGAGATGACCGGCGTGCATCCACTTATCTCCTGTTCCTCTTGGGTTGCACGCTGTTTGTGGACAAGAGTCGGGATAAGATGCCTGCAGCTTATCTTTCCCTGTGCATGGATCTTCAGAGATTTGGGCGTCTCGCCTGGGGATCAGCTGCTTTGGCGTACATCTATCGCGAGTTGGGGAAGGCGTCCAGATCCGGATGCGCTCAGATGGGAGGCTGTTCGACTCTCCTAGAGGTAATATTTAATATTTATTTAATACTCCTTTTTTTTCCCAAAACAGATGTCTTTTTTGACATATTTCTAAAATACTTTTCAGGCCTGGATATACGAGTACTTCCCGGACTTCCGGCGACTTTTGAGCCCAGATTGGCAGGAGGGGCAGCCGAGAGCCCGGAGATGGTCACGCACTGATAGAGCTGGCAGGGAGATGGAGCATCTGCTCGTGTTTCGGCGCACCCTAGATAGGATGCCTGTTGAGAGGGTGAGCTTTTTATATTTAAATTGTTATACTCCCTCCGTCCCATTGAAAGTATTTTGTTCATGTTTGCTAACAAAGTGAGTTATAGGTATGTTGGACGCCTTATGGTACCGGGGTGGATGCGCTTTTACCGGTTTCATACTTCAGAGGTGTTATACGCTTCTTAGACATCACCGAGGCGTATATGCCTGACCGGGTGACCAGGCAGTTCGCGATCCAGCAGAGGATCCCTAGGATGTCCCCCTTGCCTATCTTGACGTGCATTTTGATGGCCGGTCAGAAGGGGTACAAGAAGGTGTATGGCGATCGTGATGATGTTTGGGACGAGTGGATGGAGTACAACATGGAGGCTTACGATCTAGTTCGTCGTTTGGGGCCATCAGTGACTACATCTCCTCCAGTGACTCCAGACTATATGGAGTGGTTTCGAGCTAGGAGTCATGTTCGGATTAGTAATCCGATACATGAGCCGCGGTGACATTCCACATCATCATGGTCATCCAGAGCCACTACCCGCGATCAGAGATAGGCTACTTCCATTGCTCACGGATGACCGGCTACCTGATGACGTCAGAGCTACCATTGCGCAGGTGCACGAGAGGTTAGGAGATCACCTTTAGTGTCTATCGGTTTAGGATGAGTTTGGGATGATTTGTGGATTATGTACACTATATTTTTGGATTTTATATTTTGATGTATTTTTGGATTATATTTTTTGATGTATGGATTATGAACAGTGTATGGATTATATATTTTGATGTATTTTTTGTGAATTTATTTTCACAACTGCTTTCCATATGTTGTCCTTGGTAAATTTTTGTGATTTTTCAATGTATTTTTTACTCTGTTCTGTACATAGTCTGTTCAGACATCATTTCGTGTGGTTATACACGAAATGATTCCTAAAGTTTCGTGTATTTTCATACGAACTACTTGTTAATTTTCGTATAAAACTACACGAAATTTGATATATAATTTTAAGCCTACATTTCGTGTGGTTATACACGAAAAGATGTCTATAGTTTCGTGTATGCTCATACGAAATATATGCAATCTTTTTGTAACTCAATATCCATTTGGATTTTGAGGAAACTCATGTAGATGAAAAACATTTTAAATGTCATTTAGAATTTAGAAAAAAATTAAAAAAAAATAAACGAGGTAGACGTATACCATTTTTGGCAAGATCGGAACACAGAAAACCCTAAACACCCTAAATAATGGCAAATATTTGTAACTCAATCTCCATTTGGATTTTGAGGAAACTCATGTATATGAAAAACATTTTAAATGTCATTTAGAATCTAGAAAAAAATTAAAAAAAAATAAACGAGGTAGCCGTATACCATTTTTTGGCAAGATCGGGACACAGAAAACCCTAAAAACCCTAAATAATGGCAAATATTTAAAACTCAATCTCCATTTGGATTTTGAGGAAACTCATGTAGATGAAAAACATTTCAAATGTCATTTAGAATCTAGAAAAAAATTAAAAAAAAATAAACGAGGTAGCCGTATACCATTTTTGGCAAGATCGGGACACAGAAAACCCTAAAAACCCTAAATAATGGCAAATATTTAAAACTCAATCTCCATTTGGATTTTGAGGAAACTCATGTAGATGAAAAACATTTTAAATGTCATTTAGAATCTAGAAAAAAATTAAAAAAAATAAACGAGGTAGCCGTATACCATTTTTGGCAAGATCGGGACACAGAAAACCCTAAACACCCTAAATAATGGCAAATATTTGTAACTCAATCTCCATTTGGATTTTGAGGAAACTCATGTAGATGAAAAACATTTTAAATATCATTTAGAATCTATAAAAAAATTAAAAAAAAAATAAACGAGGTAGCCGTATACCATTTTTGGCAAGATCGGGACACAGAAAACCCTAAACACCCTAAATAATGGCAAAAATTTGTAACTCAATATCCATTTGGATTTTGAGGAAACTCATGTAGATGAAAAACATTTTAAATGTCATTTAGAATCTATAAAAAAATTAAAAAAAATAAACGAGGTAGCCGTATACCATTTTTGGCAAGATCGGGACACAGAAAACCCTAAAAACCCTAAATAATGGCAAATATTTGTAACTCAATCTCCATTTGGATTTTGAGGAAACTCATGTAGATGAAAAACATTTTAAATGTCATTTAGAATCTAGAAAAAAATTAAAAAAAAAATAAACGAGGTAGCCGTATACCATTTTTGGCAAGGGAGAGGACGAGGTCGGGGACGAGGACGGGGACGGGGTCGGAGTCAGGGTCGGGGTCGTGGAAAGGGAAATGGACAAGTCACTAGTCTACATACTTCTGGGTATACTATGTCATTTATGCCTTTCATGGTCCCATTTATTGAAGGCATCACAGATGTGAGGGGTGATGGACATTGTGGCTATAGAGCCGTAGCTGCGCAGATATACGGAGATGAGGACATGTGGCCTCAAGTCCGCCTGGTGTTGCCTTGAGCTGCATAGTCGACGCGAGCTTTATCAGAGAGTTATATCTTGGACTAGTATGGACGAGCTCTACAGTCGCATTGCTTACTATTCCTCCCCGGCTCCTGAGTATTATTATATGACCCTCCCAGAGCTAGGGCACATCATTGCCACGAGGTATAATGTGGTGTTCATCTCGTACACGCTAACCAGTGGCTTCACATGCCTTCCGGTGACTGTACCACAAGGAGTAGGACCACCCACAGACACACTTGTGCTTGGACACATTGGAAACCATTTTATATTGCTGCACATGTTAGATAATGATTACCCAATGCCATCGCCAGCGTTATATTGGGAGGCTCATCGTGATGCAAGCGCAAGTAACTTGGTCATGCCATACAGAGCTCGGATAGAGACATTCAACCGACTCTCAATTGCGTCGAACGAAGAAAGAGTTTCAAGAAATAGGCCATAGTATGAGTGTATCATTTGACTTATTGAGCCTTTTTTATTTGTATGTATGAATCATTAAAAACTGTTTGGAAGTTTGGATTTGTGATGTGAAATATGGCAAAGTATACCATTTTTTATGATTTTTTTTTTTCAAGAAAGCTGTATTGGTCTTTGAATTTTTCCAGTTTTTATGTTTGGAAGTATGAATTATTCAGACTGTCAGATATGTTTCGTATGAAAATACACGAAATATTTGTTAATATTTCGTGTTAATATTTCGTGTGAAAATACACGAAATTTTTATGTTTGGAAGTATCATTAACTTACTATTCCTCCCACTCATTCTCTCTCCTATTAAATATTTTTAACTTTTACATTCTCTCTCCTATTCCCTACCACACATTTAACTTTTACATTCTATCTCCTCTAATTTCTACCCACTTTATTCATTTTTCTTAAAAACCGTGAAATTCACCCCGGGACCAATTGAAGTGGGACGGAGGGAGTAGAATGGGGTGGTTTGGTTCGATAGTGTTGGGGATGGTGGAAGAGGACTGATTTGCCATGAAGAAAAGAGTGGGCGGCAGAAGGAATAGGGAGACAGGAGGGTTTTTGAAAACAAAGGAATTTGGAACAAATGCTCTGATACCATAAAACAGATTTGGCAAAAGTTGTATTTTCAATTATCAACAAATCAATATATAGTTACAAACTGAGAATTTGAAACCTAGATAAATACAAGGAAGATATACACTATCAAGAATACAAAAAAGAGATATACTAAATATCTAAAATGAATGACAGAAAATATTCTAAGTATCAGACATTGATGGAGGATCATTGTGAGGATCATTGTGAGTATCAGACATTGATGGAGGATCATTGTGAGGATCATTGTGAGTATCAGAAATTGATGGAGGATCATTGTGATCCTTTACACGCCCCCGCAAGATGGACGGTCCGTAAGTGAGGCCAATCTTGGAGATGAGAGAGACAAACCGAGCCCGGGAGAGTGGTTTTGTGAGAGGGTCGACAAGTTGGTCTTTGCCGGATATATGTTGAACACGAAGATTTTCAAGCTGAACTTTTTTAATTAAAATGTATCAGATCTACTATCGCACAGGTGTACTGCAAGTAATATCTAAAGCACGTTTTTTATGTCCGATCACTTTTTGACCAAAATTATCCCGCGTCAATATTCTTCTAGGGTCATTGTCCCATAAGTTCATTTTTTTTAAATCTATGCTCAATAAGTTCCTTTTAAATGAGTGTATCAATTTTTTTGTCATTTTCGAAAATACCCCCCCCCCAAATGTTGTATTATATTTTTAAAAAGAAAATTAAAAAAAATTAATAATAATAAAAAATTAATACAAAAAATTAAATACAAAAAAAATTTAAAAAAAAATCAGAATATTGTACTATATTCTTCGATCGTTTTGGAAATTCATTTTGGGACGGAGGGAGTAACTTTTTATCACTAGGATAAACTAACATAGAGATACACCCTCCTAAAACTGCTAATGGATAGTAATGCCTCCTTATCCCACCCCAAGTAGGTGTTGATACCTCCCTAAACTGCTCACCAGCAAGGTCAAAAGAGATTGAACTTTGAGTATTGATGCTACCATAAAAAATGGTAGCACAGGAAACTTACCGGGGTAGCAACGGTGGCCGGACCGGAAAAACATGCTCCGACGGATCCGATCTCAAATGGGACCTACAACACAAAACACCGTTAGGGGTGGGGGGTTTTCCCCCCACAAACCCTCCGGCGTGAGAATCATCAATCCGATTCATAAAATTTATCATATATTTCTAGAGAGAGAGAGAGGAGAGAGAAAGCTTGAATTTGAGACATACCTTTTTAAATGAAGGGAGGGAGTATTTATATGACCCATGACTCATCATTATCATCTTATCCTTACTTTACACGTGTCAACCATTCAATGGGGGGAAAATCTATCAAAAGATTTCATTTGGATAAGGTCAAGGCCAAAATCTTGACACGTGGCACGTTCCGTACCTGGAGACATCAACTTGCTGCAAGACTCAACATCAGACATGCGGGAAGACATGCGGGAAGACATGCGGGAAGACATGCGGGAAGGCCATACAAGGCACATTCGGGACATGCGGGAAGACATGCGGGAAGGCCATACAAGGCACATTCGGGACATGCGGGAATGTCAACATACAAGCGACAAACCACTTCCTGCATGGCGACAAACCACTTCCTGTCATGCGACAAGCCACTTGCTGCATGACGACAAGCCACTTCCTGTCATGCGACAAGCCACTTGCTGCATGACGACAAACCACTTCCTGTCATGCGACAATTAAGGCTTAAGCGAGAATCAAACCTTAACCATAACTAAAAACATGACTTAGACCAATCATACAATAATCAACTTTGACGATATCCTCACGACGTATGGGCCCGTATAGTCCATATTTGGACTTGGGCCGGGTAAACATTTATCGAGCATATTTTGTTATGGCACATCAAAAGCCCCCGACTCCTTAGCTCGATTATTCATGATCGAGTTGAGGAGTAGAATAGTATACATAACAAAATATAGCTTATCTCATCGAGTCAATTTTTCCTGGTACAAAACATAAGTCTGCTCCTTGATCTCTCTCCATCACTTTCATTTAATGACTTCTCATTTTACTTCAACTTTTGCCTTTTCTCTCTCATTTCATTTCGCGACTTTCCAATATTCAACTATTTCTACGAATCCTGGATCTCTCCCCGGATGCCGCATCCACTTGTCGACAAACCACTTCCATTTGGCGCCTTGGTCTCTAACCAAGACGTCGCATCCACTTGGCTCCTTGGTCTCTAACCAAGACGTCGCATCCACTTGGTGCCTTGGTCTCTAACCAAGACACCGCATCCACTTGGGCGACTTGGTCTCTAACCAAGACGCCGCATCCATTTGGTGCCTTGGTCTCTAACCAAGACACCGCATCCATTTTGGGCGACTTGGTCTCTAACCAAGACGCCGCATCCATTTGGTGCCTTGGTCTCTAACCAAGACACCGCATCCATTTTGGGCGACTTGGTCTCTAACCAAGACGCCGCATATCTCAGACAGTTAGGGATGCGAGCCCATATCTCAGACAGTTAGGGATGCGAGCCCAACAGTTCGGGATGTCAGCCCATATCCCTGACAGCATGGGATGTCAGCCCAACAGTTCGGGATGTCAGCCCATATCCCTGACAGCATGGGATGTCAGCCCAACAGTTCGGGATGTCAGCCCATATCCCTGACAGCATGGGATGTCAGCCCAACAGTTCGGGATGTCAGCCCATACTATCTCAGCAACATCATATCAGCAACTCAAGCCCTATCAACATTGTCGCAGCTTTATCAACCTTGGGGCAGCATCATCAACTTTGGAACATAAGCAGCTCGGGATGCCAGCCCTACTTTTTTCAAAACTTTTCAAAACATTTTCTTCGCCAAAAATTCAAAACATGGCATCCCACCAAACTTTAACATTTCAAACAGCGGCATCCCGCCAAACTTTAGCTTTTCGAAAACTTTTCAAACGGCAGCATCCCGCCAAACCTTAACTTTTCGAAAACTTTTGAAACGGCAGCATCCCGCCAAACCTTAACTTTTCGAAAACTTTTGAAACACGCGGCATCCCGCCAAACTTTAACTTTTCAAAAACTTTGAAACACGCGGCATCCCGCCAAACTTTAACTTTTCAAAAACTTTGAAACACCCGGCATCCCGCCAAACTTTAACTTTTCAAAAACTTTGAAACACGCGGCATCCCGCCAAACTTTAACTTTTCAAAAACTTTGAACACGCGGCATCCCGCCAAACTTTAACTTTTCAAAAACTTTGAAACACGCGGCATCCCGCCAAACTTTAACTTTTCAAAAACTTTGAAACACGCGGCATCCCGCCAAACTTTAACTTTTCAAAAACTTTGAAACACGCGGCATCCCGCCAAACTTTAACTTTTCAAAAACTTTGAAACACGCGGCATCCCGCCAAACTTTAACTTTTCAAAAACTTTGAAACACGCGGCATCCCGCCAAACTTTAACTTTTCAAAAACTTTGAAACACGCGGCATCCCGCCAAACTTTAACTTTTCAAAAACTTTGAAACACGCGGCATCCCGCCAAACTTCACCTTTTCGAAAATTTTTGAAACACGCGACATTCCGTGAACATAATAAACCGAGAACACATTTAACTTTGCTACGTAACATCATTTCTAAGCAAGCATGCATTCATATTCTCAAATAATGTGCTCATAAAAAATCATTTAACATGAATATAAAAGATGGAAAGAGACGACCTGACGGAGGTTAACGATATTCCGTTGAGAACTTAACGGAAGATTTAACGAGAGTCCGTTGACATATCCTTCCATGTTAACAAAACTATCACCCAAGATAATGCCCACGTGCTTCTTCTCCGTCCACATAATATGATTTGCCCAACTGACTTTACTTTTTCTATCACCACACGTTTCCCTTTTAAAACAAATTCACTTTATTTCCTTTTCTTTTTCTTCCAGTTTCCATTCAACAACCCATTTCTTTTTCCATTTTCCCTTGAATTCTCATTCATCTTTCACTTACTTACAATCTCAGCAGCCCTCGCGACAATTACGGCGACCTCCTCTGACTTCGACGATACCCACTTCTTGGCGACATCTAACGCTGCTATTCCCACGGCAACTTGTCCCAAAACGGCCGTCTCTCAAACGGCGACATCATCCACCGGAAACATTCCTCAAACGGCGACATCAGGTAGGACCTTGATTCCAAACGAGATGGCGATCTTTCCATTACTATTTTTCTGGAAAGCCCTTGGATTTTGCACTTTCCGATTTCAATTTCTTATTTTACTCGGGCGATTTACCCTCTGTTGGCGTTCCTCTCTCACCGGCAACTTCCCAAGCGGCTACTCTTCTTCCCGGCGATCTCCAAGATACAATACCCTCATTACCTCTGCTCACAGCGACCCTCCACCCTTCAGAATAGGAACAGCGACAACCTAGGTCGCACAACTCACGGCGACAATCAGCTCTTGCTCCTTCACCACTCCCGCTTCTCTCCCTCTCGATATTACGAGCCAGCGACATCAGCGACGGTGCTTCCCTCACTCACACTCTTGGCTTTGGCGATTTCGGGCTTCTTCCCGCTTACCTTGAACGAAACGGCGACTTCCAAGCTGTCAACACTAATGGCGACTTCACTATTTGTTCCCGGCGACCTCAAACTGCTGCCTCAAAATCGGCGACTTTCGCTCCCAAATCCGAGAATCCAAGGGTTAGTTAAACTTTTAGAAACAAATTTTTGTGATTTCAATGGAGCGACATCTATCCATTTCAGAATTCCACAATTCCCGGCGAAATCCACTCCTGATGACAAAAATAAAATGGCGACATCCTGACTAACGGCAATCTAAGCTGCTCCACTCTCGATTCCCTTTATCACTCTCGATCTGGCCCAAACGCGATCCCTCCCTATGGTGACAACTCGAACGGCGACAAGTTCAACCTCCCGCAACCCGGATCTCTCTCAAACCCAATCTCCCTCCCCCGGCGACAATCAACCGGCGAGATAATCTGTAAGTTTCCTTTATTTTTCAATCTTTTCGATTTCAATTCCCGTCATTTCCGCTTTTTGCGACTTGGGCTTTGCAATTCCCAGTTCAATTTCTAGTTGGCTCAAGCGATTTGCTCTCTGTCCGGCGACATCTCATTGGCGACCTAAATCTCTTTTCCCTGCTTCTCGCCCCTTCCATTTCACTATTTCAACAATTCCCAATTTCAATTTGCGGTTTAACATAGTGACATATTCTTGCGACATTACTTTTTCATTTTGCAGCTTCTGTACCTTTGCTATTCCAACTGCGACGAACTGAGCCATGCGAGATGAACAGTCTTTACAATAGTTTACTGTCACTTTCTCTCTCTACTTTCCTTTTTCACTCCGGCGAACAGCTTTTTCTCCGGTGACTGATGAATCTCAGATCTGCTTTTCCTCTTCTTCTCAATATATTTACTCCAGATAAAACTACCAGGTTCAAATTTCCAGATTCAGATCTGTTCTATTATACCCAGAAAAACGAAAAAATGTTGAATTCTAAATTCCGGCCCACTCCGGCGAACTCCAGCCTGCTGCTACCCCTCACTGTAGTCTAAATTGATACCCCGGCTCCTCTATTCCGACCAACTTCGCCGGAAAATGTCAGTCCCAGCAACGGAACCATCTGATGCTACCATAAAAAATGGTAGCACAGGAAACTTACCGGGGTAGCAACGGTGGCCGGACCGGAAAAACATGCTCCGACGGATCCGATCTCAAATGGGACCTACAACACAAAACACCGTTAGGGGTGGGGGGTTTTCCCCCCACAAACCCTCAGGCGTGAGAATCATCAATCCGATTCATAAAATTTATCATATATTTCTAGAGAGAGAGAGAGGAGAGAGAAAGCTTGAATTTGAGACATACCTTTTTAAATGAAGGGAGGGAGTATTTATATGACCCATGACTCATCATTATCATCTTATCCTTACTTTACACGTGTCAACCATTCAATGGGGGGAAAATCTATCAAAAGATTTCATTTGGATAAGGTCAAGGCCAAAATCTTGACACGTGGCACGTTCCGTACCTGGAGACATCAACTTGCTGCAAGACTCAACATCAGACATGCGGGAAGACATGCGGGAAGACATGCGGGAAGGCCATACAAGGCACATTCGGGACATGCGGGAAGACATGCGGGAAGGCCATACAAGGCACATTCGGGACATGCGGGAATGTCAACATACAAGCGACAAACCACTTCATGCATGGCGACAAACCACTTCCTGTCATGCGACAAGCCACTTGCTGCATGACGACAAGCCACTTCCTGTCATGCGACAAGCCACTTGCTGCATGACGACAAACCACTTCCTGTCATGCGACAATTAAGGCTTAAGCGGGAATCAAACCTTAACCATAACTAAAAACATGACTTAGACCAATCATACAATAATCAACTTTGACGATATCCTCACGACGTATGGGCCCGTATAGTCCATATTTGGACTTGGGCCGGGTAAACATTTATCGAGCATATTTTGTTATGGCACATCAAGTATTATCCCCACGATACCCAAATCGACTCAAACAGCGAAGCCTTCCTTTGACCAATGTAGGCTCTGACGACCAGCGCCTAATCTGATAAGGTATCTTCCCTAAGCTTCTCCGATCATTGTTGCTCAAGCTATATACTTACGACTTCTGATTGACCATACACAGGTAGGTAATAGACAATCTTTACAACCTTGTACTCGTTGGTAAATGGATGGGACCCGAATCCAACAAGTAGTCGTTGTGCTTCAAACTGCTTTGATAGGGGCACCTCTTTGTAGCTCCTGGTGAAAGGAATGCAGATCTGAAGTACATTGTGGTCTTTTGAGTATGATAAGCATATCAAGCCATTACACGAGCCAACAACATTAAACTGTCTCTGAGGCATGGGAGTTGGGAAAGGTGTTTTGAAATTTTCTCACTAAGTCACTACTGTTTTCTTGTTGTGATAGGAGAAATTCACAAAATGAAGCAGGTTTCCGAAAGGAAAACTGCGTTGAAAGATCAAACAAGTGTAGTTCATTGCAGTCTGTGAGCAATGCAGATCTATGAGATTTCGGTCACATGTTAAATTTTTCCGGGATTGGGATTCAAACCTGCATCGCATCAGAGATGTTACGGGTAGCCTGGAAAATATATCAAGAGTAATAGACTCTCCGGTCGACTTGTTGGCCTATCAGCATTCTTCTTGCGTTCGTCTTCACTTCCTGAATCCATGGTGCAGGGAAGAAACGGAAAAATGATCAGGAAAATAAAGATTAGGATATGGGAAAGGAAAAAATTGTCAAGCAAATACAAGAATTCAGATAGGAAAACCTTATTAGTTCATGATTGTGTATTTTATAAGAAAATAGCGCTGATTATGATGTGTGGGCTCCATTTTTTGTATATAACCAGGGGCGGAGCCAGGAATTGCCCCGGGGGGGGGGGAAGAATACATTTCGGGTCGGACAAGTAAAAAATGGGTCGGATCCATGAAATACAATATATTTTAGTTAAAAATATAAAGAATTAAGAAAGTTAACAAAAATGATAAAAGTAAGTAATTCAAAGAACGATTGAAATAATGTTGAAGTATTTAACGCAAACAATTTATTAAAATATATTACTCGTACAAAAAAGAAATTCAAATTTGCTAATTAAACTTGGGATAATAGGAAGAAAGACCAAAAACAAAAAAAATGGGAAAAGCCTAACTAATTAATTAAGATTGAAAAAATGTGAGGAAATTAGGAGAAAGAGAAAAACAAAACTGTTAAGAGAAAGAAATGGAGAGAGAGAGAGAATAGCAAAGATGGAGGACAAATAAAATTAATTGAAAATGTAGGTAGCAGGGTTCGAACATGGATTTGAGGGAAAACACCAAAAGCTTTAACTTCACCCCTCCTACCGCTGAACCACACCACTCACTGGTGTTAATCTTGAAGTTAATTATATATAACAAAAAAATATGGGGGGGGGGCAAAAAAAAAAAAAATCCACTGCACTTCCCCCATGCCCCCCTGGCTCCGCCCCTGTATATAACCCCAGCTTCGAAAGAGCGAAGAAGTGAATGAAACAGCTAAAAGGTCACCCTCCGTGACAGTGACCTACATCAAGATTCAAGACATTACTAACAACAAATTTTTAGCTTGTGTTAGAGAAATAACAGATCAACCAAAAAAAGGGAACATAAAGTTTATTATGTGAAAGCACACTCGAGATACATTCATTCGCCAATGAGTTCTGGCTAAAGAACCATCCGATGTCCCTATCCGAGTTCAGGGGTCCAAACCCCCACCAAATACAATTTTTAGTACTTTCAAGTGCAACTCTTGTAATAGATTAAGCCATTCATTAAAAAGAGAGGGAGAGAGAGATCATTCAACATCTCTGATCCAATTTTGGTTTGTATTCCAAGCATAACAGGATCAGAGTTGTTAATATGGGTTTCTCCTGTCATCCCGTGCAGTGAAACACAGTCTCATTCTCATCTTTATTGCAAACTGGTGAAAACGCGTCTGAGAATGGCAGACAAGACACAACTCTCGACTTTGCATGCCGGTACCAAAAACTCATCTTTGCTCTAAGGAACCTGTTGAGTGACTCTCAATTGTTTGACAAAAGGGTGTTGGGCTGCTTGTTGGTTGATGCTGTTGTGCTGCTGCTGCGTTTGTATGCTGAGGGGCCGAGGCGTGCGCCCCATATGGCCGAGGCGTGCGCACCAATGGGCTAGGAGGGAGGCCGTGGTTCTGGCCTTGAGGCGGCCGCATCAACCTGTCTCAGGCGGGCGCTTCAAGGGCCGTAGGTTGGCCGAGGTTGGTGTCTTTCCCAGGCGGACGCCTGGCCTGGTTGGGGCGGGCGCCTGGCGTCGTCAAGCTTGGGCCGGGCTTGACTGTTTCCTGTGTGCAGCCGTAAAGTTTACCTAAGTTTGCCCTAGATATAAATATTATGTTTTGTCATTGTTTTCTTCTGCAGCCTTGAGAGAGAGATTGAGAGAGAAACAAGTTTGTTTATTCACTATTGTATTGTGAGAGATTGTGAGATTGTGTGAAAGGTTTTCACCTTGATTCTCATTGTACTCTTCTTGATTATAGTGGATTGATTCTCCGTCGCCCGTGGACGTAGCCAAGTTGGTGAACCACGTAAATCTCTTGTGTTCATTGTTTTTCAATTTTGTTTCGTATTTTTATTGTTCTTGCTATTATTGTTATTTTGTGCTTGCATCTTTATCAACCTAGCAATTGTGGTTGGGACCAAAATCCTAACAATTGGTATCAGAGCTCCGGTTTGTGGATCTTGTATTGCTTATTGGTAACGATGTCTGGGAAGTACGAGATTGAGAAGTTTAATCGCAAGATTAACTTTGGGCTATGGCAAGTAAAGATGCGAGCAATCTTGGTGGGTAAAAATTGCGTCAAGGCTTTGCTTGGGAAGGCGAAGAAACCGGCAAACTTGACGGATGCACAGTTTGATGACATGGACGAGAAGGCTTTATCTCTCTTACAATTGAGCCTCAAAGATGAGGTATTGAGAGAGGTTGTGGAAGAGAAGACTGCGGCAGGGCTTTGGCTTAAGCTTGAGCAATTGTACATGACTAAGAGTGTTAGTAACAGGTTGCTTCTATTGAAGAAACTCGAGGAGTGCAAACTCAAATCGGGCGAGTCCTTGGAGAAACACCTTGATGAGTTTGATGGCTTGGTCATGGACTTGAAGAATGTCGATGTCGAGATTGATGATGAGCAATTGGCGGTAAAATTGCTTTGTTCTCTACCTTCGGAATACATGCACTTTCGCGAGACAGTTTTGTATGGCAAGGAAGAGATTGCTTTAGAAGAGATCAAGACCGCTTTATTAAGCCGTGAGGTTATTGAGACGCACTTGACTTCCCCAAGTGCTGAATCTCAAGGTGAGGGTTTAATTGCTAAAAGCGGTAAGAGGAACGGGAAGGGGTCAAGTTCAAGGTTTAAAGATGTGGTATGTCATGGTTGCAAGGAGAAGGGACACATTCGGAGAAATTGTCCCAACCGAGGAGGTAAAAGGAATGATGATACAACCGCTAAGGCCAAGGGTGAAGTTGGGGTGGTGCTTGAAAACACCAGTGATGACAGTGACTGTGATGCACTTACTGCTTGTGATCCGGGTACCGAAGTTCGTGATAGTTGGATTTTGGATTCGGGTTGTTCTTATCATATTAGTCCCAATCGGGCATGGTTTTGTTCTTATAAGGCTGCTGGTGGAGTAGTTTTGTTGGGGAATAATACTGCATGCAAGGTTGTTGGTATTGGGGCTATTAAGGTTAAGATGTTTGATGGAGTGGTGCGGAAATTGCAGAATGTCAGGTATGTTCCTGAACTGAAGAAGAGCCTGATTTCTCTAGGCACCTTGGATAGTCTTGGGTATAGTTTATCCATTGCGAATGGCAAATTATCGGCTACTAAAGGTGACTTGGTGGCCTTGAAGGGAAAGAAGGTGGGGACATTGTATAAGCTTCTTGGGTCTACGGTTGTTGGTGATGTGTACATTTGCAACGGGGTCAACGATTGAGGCGGAGGTTACTCAACCATGGGACATGACATTGGGTCACATTGGCTTGAAGGGATTGACGGAGAACTATCACAGGTGAGTGGGTTTCGGTTATGGAATCCTATTGCATCTAAGTTCCTGATTGGTAGAGATGTTGCTCTACGTCTCCATGAGAAGAATTGTTCTGCAGAACGGGTATACAAACAAGTGGAGTTAGTTGGAGATAACTCAAAAGGGGTGGAACGTGACTTGGATGCCGTTGATTTGTCGATATAGTGACTCCGACTGATGCTCCAGTTCAGAAGGAGGAGACCAACAAGCAGGTGGAGACTACCAGTGATTTTGGTAGGGGAAGAAGGAATGATAGTACTTCTGTTCGATATGACTTTGAGAAGATGGTTGCTTATGTCTTGTCCGCTGCGAAATCTGTTTATGTGCATGAAGCTGTTTTCTACAAGGAAGTTATGTCGTGTTTTGTTTCTGCAAGGTTGTTGGTTACTATGAAAGATCGGACATGGGAATTTGATAGACCTCCACCAAAGAAGGGATTAGTCAGCCGCAAGTGGGTCTACAAATTCAAAGGAGACTACAATGGAGTTATTTCACCTGTAGTAATGCACACATGTATTTACGCCTTGTTGAGCATTGTGGCAATGCGAGATCTTTTGCTTGAGGTGGAGATCTACATGCGCCGGCCTGAAGGGTTTGTTGTCGAGGGTAAGGATCATATTTGCCTGTTAGAGAGGTCCGTGTTTGATTTGGAGAAGTCAACTCGACAGTGGTATAAAAGGTTCGACACTTTTATTGTTATCCTTGGTTTTGCTAGGAGTAAATTGGATGATGGTGGTTACTTGATGGGTTGTAGTGTTGGCACATTGATTTATCTTGTTCATGTCGATGGTATTCTTGTGGCTGCGATAGATATCAATGGTGCTTGCCAGGTGGAATGGTTATATTCTTTAGATAGTCCCAAGTCTAAAGATGATGTGTCACGGGTTCCGTATTCAAATGCTTGTGTGGGCATTGTGTATGGCAAGAACAGTGATGGTTGTATTGGGTATGTTATGATTATAACTGAGGCGGTCATGTTGACAAAGCCGGGTTCGAAGGTTTCGATTTCTAAGTTCAAGAAGTTCTTGGACTTAGTGGGTGTTACTAGTCATTGATGCCCTTCGGGGCGTGGCGGCGGAGATAGAGATGTTCTCTTGGAGATAGCTTGTTTCGGAATTGATCGTCAAGGTGGAGAATTGTTGAGTGACTCTCAATTGTTTGACAAAAGGGTGTTGGGCTGCTTGTTGCCGATGTCGCCAGGCCGCCGCTGCGTTTGTATGCTGAGGGGCCGAGGCGTGCGCCCCATATGGCCGAGGCGTGCGCACCAATGGGCTAGGAGGGAGGCCGTGGTTACGGCCTCAGGCGGCCGCATCAACCCGTCTCAGGCGGGCGCTTCAAGGGCCGTAGGTCGCCGAGGTTGGTGTCTTTCCTGTGCGGACGCCCGGCCCGGGTTGGGCGGGCGCCCGGCGTCGTCAAGCTTGGGCCGGCTTCGATGTTTCCCGTGTGCACCGTAAAGTTTACCTAAGTTTGCCCTAGATATAAATATTATGTTTTGTCATTGTTTTCTTCTGCAGCCTTGAGAGAGAGATTGAGAGAGAAACAAGTTTGTTTATTCACTATTGTATTGTGAGAGATTGTGAGATTGTGTGAAAGGTTTTCACCTTGATTCTCATTGTACTCTTCTTGATTATAGTGGATTGATTCTCCGTCGCCCGTGGACGTAGCCAAGTTGGTGAACCACGTAAATCTCTTGTGTTCATTGTTTTTCAATTTTGTTTCGTATTTTTATTGTTCTTGCTATTATTGTTATTTTGTGCTTGCATCTTTATCAACCTAGCAATTGTGGTTGGGACCAAAATCCTAACAGAACCAATCAAAGGATTAACTTATCTGACACAACTCAAGTGAAAAAATCAGTCCTACTCTAAATAGAACCTGCTAATGTGGTCAAAATGTGCTTGAATAAAAATGACCATTGTCTGCTGTCAAATTTAAAGTGTCTTGCAGAATTCTGTTGCAGACAGCTTTGACCATCTTCACAAGTACAAACAGCTTATACTGGTATGAAGCAACAACAGATCACAAGACTAACTACAGAAATTGAATTGAGCTTGATATCTTTCACATTTTCAATCGAAACAAGACTGCCCACATGTACAATGATTCGAAAGCATTTTGGTATTCCCTCAAACGTAACATTATTAAGCTCCCTGTCTCCTGATTAACATCGATTTCATAATCTTTGCTCCAAGACTCTCTTACTCCTTACTTTTTCATAACCCAAATCTAGACGTGTCCATTTTATAAACCGAACCGGTCAACCGGGAGGTTGAAAACCGGTCAAAACCGGTCAAAACCGGTCAACGGCGGTTAACCGGAACCGGCTAACCGTAACCGGTTATTGGCCGGTTCGGTTAAGGTTGAGATTTTTGAAAAACCGGTCAACCGCCGGTTAACCGCCGGTTTTTGACTTGCTCGGCCGAGTCATATGAGTTGCTCGGCCGAGCAGAACCTTCCAGCTTTGTTATTAACAAACCGAAGGTTCTCGCTCGCCGAGTCATATGAGGTGCTCGGCCGAGCATAACGCCGTAACATGTTCCAACGGCTACTTTTTCAAAAACTAGCCGTTATTTTTAAAAACTAGCCGTTAATTTTGTTATTGGGCAAAAAAAATTAAAAAAATGTTTTTTTTGCCTAATTTACTAACTATAAATATCACCCTCCTCCTCCCATTTTATTTCCACCTTATTTCTCTCTACTCTTTCTCTTCTACTCTCAAATATTCACATATACTCTCACCCTCATCCAATTTTCAGTTAAATATTGTTCCATTTTCAGTTAGTTTTCTAACGAAATTAGTGCTTTTCTCCATTTTCATCCATTTTTAAGCTCGAGTTTTTGTTTTCAAACTTCATTTTCTCTTATACAAATGGCCGCAAATCAAAGAAGAAGCAATTTAGGCAAGTCCGTTGTTGATTCTTCCACCCCAACGATGATTTTGATCATCAAAATCCAAATATTCAACAAAATGAGGAAGAAGAACAAGTTGAAATTGAAAGTGGTAATGCTAGGAGTGGTAGGGGCAGCCGAGCTAGGGGAGGTGGTCGGGGTCGGGGTCCTCGGGGACAACGACAAGAAAGAGAGCCACAATCCGATACCTTCGCCATCCATTTCAAGAAAAGAAAAATTACTCGCCGAGGATGATTATAATTTTCGAGCATGTTGCAACTATTGTAATGCGACTTACGCATGGAAAAGAGGTGGAGGGCATGGGACGCTCAACGGGCATTTGGCGGCAAAACATCCCGAGAAACTTGGCATTTCCGCTTCGCAAACTCAATTACAATTTCAACGTAGTTCGGGTTCGGGTGCACAAGGTTCGTCTTCCCCTTCTTCCGTCCTTTTTAAATTTGACAAGTGGGTTTATAGGGATGAACTAGCCAAATTTATTTGCGTTAAAGGCCTTCCTTTTAATTTTGCGGATTGTGATTTTTATGAAAATTTTGCTCGCCTTTCTTTGAACCCCGCCGCCACGAGAGTACCACGTACGAATCTCGTACGTGATATTACTAGAGTGGTTGAAAGATATAAAAAAGATTTAATTGGTGTTTTATCAAAATTAGAAAATAAAGTTTCAATTTGTGCCGATGGTTGGAGTGATCATTGGCAAAGAAATACTTATTTGGGCGTTACTTGCCATTGGATAGATAATTCATGGAAAATTCAAAAAAGATTAATTGCTTACAAAGATTTTGAGCCACCGCATTCCGCGGAAAATATTTGTGCGAAATTGCTTGAGATTTTTCTTGAATATGGTATTTTAAATAAAATATTTACTATTTCATTTGACAACGCAAGTGCTAATACGGCTAGTTTGCCTGATTTAATTACCGTTTGTCAACCCTCACTTGGGGGTAAGTTTTTTCATATTAGATGTTTATGTCATATAATTAATTTATGTGTTAGAGATGGTTTAGATGCATTAGAAACTAATGTTAAGCCAATTAGACGAGCTCTTCAATTTATTTCAAAAAAAAAATTCTAATACAAAAAAATGGATAAGGTTTTTAAGAAGTAAAAGTGTGCCGGACAAATATTTTACTTACGATGTTCCAACTAGGTGGAATTCCACCTATAAAATGTTAAGCGATGATTTTGCTTATAAAGATCTCCTAACGCAATTTTTTATGTCAATTGGCTATCATGAACCTCTATTTACTTATCATTGGAATGCATGCATTAATTTATGTGAATTGTTAAAGATTTTTAATACCGCTACTTTGGCTTTTTCGGGAGTTTATTATCCAACTTCCGTTTTGGTGCTAGAGCATTGTATTGCAATTGTTACTATTTTTGACAATTTAAAAGAATGCCCTATTTTAAAACAATGCATTTTTAACATGAGACAAAAGTGGCTTAAATATTTTGACACTATTCCGTCTCTTTTCTTGGTTGCAAAGTTATTAGATCCTCGAGTTAAATTAGATGATTTAGAGTCCATTATAACTTATTATTATATGAAATTATATCCCGATGGTGACGGTATTTATGAACTTCCGTCAATTATTGTTAATGACACAAAAAATGATTTGATTAACCTTTTTAATGAGTATAATGCCTTATATGGAAACACTTCTCAAAGCCAACATGAATATGATTCCTCTACTTCTCAACCAAGTTTTACTAGTGGGGATCCATATAGTTTTATTGCAAATTTGTATAGTAAAAAATATGGTCCTTCTCGAGGTTCATCTTCATCATCATCAAACCTTCCCGTGGAGTTAGAAACCTATTTCACTACAAACTTTGAATTAAATCAAGATCCAAATTCAAATGAATTTGATGTTTTACAATGGTGGTCAAGAAGGAAAGACATTTATCCTATACTTTCCATAGTTGCTAAAGAAGTATTAGCCTCTCCCGCTTCAACGGTGGCGGTTGAATCGGCATTTAGCGTTGGTGGAAATGTTTTGGATGAAAGACGTTCTCAACTAACAAGTGAAAACTTGGAACATCAACTTTTACTTGGCGATTGGGTTAGAGCGGAAAAAAGGCAACAAGACATGCTCTTATGATGAGGATCTATTGGATCCAAGATATCAATACGATGTCGAGGACTCCACGGAAAGTAGTGATGAATGAATGATGTTTTAGATTAATTTTTATTTTAATTAGATTAGTTTAGACTTTAGATTAGATTTAATTTTAATAAATTGTTATAGTTAGGTTGAGGTAAAGGCTCCTAAATGTCCCCCCTTATTTATAAAAGGGTAAGGTTGGTTGTCCCCCTCTTTGTAATTTTATTTTGATTAATAAAATTTAAGGGTACCGTCCCTTTTTTCTTTTATATACTTGTTTCTTTTAAAAAAGTTAAGTTTTCTTTCTTTCAAAATTCATAACTTTTTTATAAACCTTTTTTCAAAAAATGTATGTAGATAACTTAAGTTTAAAATAGTCTTATTTATCCAAAAAAAAAAATTGAAAAAATTAAAAGTTAACTTTTTTCAAAAAACCGTTAACTTTCATTTCTTTAAAAATTCATAACTTTTTTTATAAACCTTTTTGTAAAAAATGTATGTAGTAAACTTAAGTTTAAAATAGTCTTATCTATCCAAAAAAATTGAAAAAATAAAAGTTAACTTTTTCAAAAAACCGTTAAAAAAATTAACTGAAAAATGATATGCTCGGCCGAGCAACACCAAAGACTCGGCCGAGCAACCCTCAACCCCTAAACCCTAAAAGGGTTGCTCGGCCGAGCAGCACCAAAGACTCGGCCGAGCAACCCTCAAAACCCTAAACCCTAAAAGGGTTGCTCGGCCGAGCAACACCAAAGACTCGGCCGAGCATATCCAAACCGTCAAACCGGAGGTTAACCGGATAACCGTTAAAACCGTGAACCGCCTAAACCGTAACCGGTTGAGCCGGTTAGGCGGTTCGGTTCCGGTTGGGCATTTGAAGGTTTGAAACCGCCGGTTTTCAACCGGCTAACCGCCGGTTTGTTCAACCGGCCACGTCTACCCAAATCTAAACTACTACAGAAAGGCACTCACCTATTACTGCAAATGGATAAGGATGCATCCTTATCCCAGCCCAATCAGGTGCTGGTACCTCTCTAAACTGTTCATCAGCACGGTCAAAAAGAGATTATCTTCCGGTCATAACTGCCTCCATTACCGGGTTAAGTCAACCAGTGAAGCTTTCCATTGACAAATAAGGATTCTGACATCTGGGGATCGATCTGATAAGGCATCTCCAACCATTGCTGCCCACGCTATAAACTTGTACTTCGGATTGTGAATAAACATAATGAAATCCATATCTAGCCCAATGTGGGAACCATTAATTGACATTCCGGTAGTAGACAATCCTAACAACCTTAGACTCATTGGTCAACAGATAGAACCCAAATCCAACCAGCACTTTTAGATCATCAAACTGCTATGACTCAGGCAGTTGTTTTTAATTCCTAGTGGAAGGATTAAATATCTGGATTACATCATGGTTTTTTGAGTTGGATAAGCATATCAATCCGTTACAAGAGCCAACAATATTAATCTCTGGCATCGGAGTAAGATAAGGAGGTTCAAATTTTCTCACAATTTCTTTGTCATTATTATAACCACTGCGAAAGATCAGCCAAGTAGTGTTCTTTGCTGATCGAGAGAGATGCAGATTTATGAGATGTGGATCACATGATAACTTTTTCCAGGATTTAGATATGTTACCTGAACCGTATAAGAGATGTTACGGGAAGTCTTGACAGTAAGTTGAGGGAAACTTCACGTGGTAGGCGATCCATTCCACTTCTTAGACATTCAATGTTCTTCTCACGCTTGTTGTCTCTGCTTGAACCCAGGTTCAGAAAAGAATCAGAAAACAAGTACGTATGAGAAAGAAAACTTATGTCGTTAAACAAATACACAAAGACTTAATCCTGATAATTACGGAGATTATAAGAAAACTAGTGATGATTAGTAATGTGTAGGATTCACTTGCAAATAAAATAATGGGGTTGAAATAACGCTAAAGTTTTTCGATTTTTTTTTTCAAAATATAGATTTTTAAAAATTTATATACCAAAATAACATCCTAAAAATATTATGTACAAAGTAACACTTTTTTATAGAGTCCGGAATTGATAATTCCGGAATAAAGGAATCCGGAACTGTCATTTTCGGAATACGGGATAAGGGATAAAGGGGCGATCGCTCCCAAAAAGGGGCGACCGAACCAAATGAAAATAATTGACTTTTGGTGAATTTGTTAATGGGTTGAAAAAAATGTCTCATACCCAAACTAAAACTATTTCACTGCCCTGAAAATGGATTTTCGAATTTTTTTTTTGTCCCAAATCTTTGAGCTTAATTATCACTTAGTAAATTAATTTTTTTTTAATTTTTTTTTCACCAAAATTCATAATTTTTTTCCCTACAAATTGATATAAGTTTCATTTGATTTGGACACAAAAAAAAAACACTTAGTTTTCAGTTTGGGATGAATTATTACCTAGTAAATTAATTTTTTTTTAATTTTTTTTTCACCAAAATTCATAATTTTTTTTCCCTACAAATTGATATAAGTTTCATTTGATTTGGAAAAAAAAAAAAAAAAAACACTTAGTTTTCAATTTGGGCTGAATTATTACCTAGTAAATTAATTTTTTTTTAAAATTTTTTTTTCACCAAAATTCATCATTTTTTTCCCCTGCAAATTGATATAAGTTTCATTTGATTTGTAGGGAAAAAAATATTATGAATTTTGGTGAAAAAAAAAATTAATTTACTAGGTAATAATTCAAATTTCAAATTGAAAACTAAGTGTTTTTTTTTTGTGTCCAAATCAAATGAAACTTATATCAATTTGTAGGGAAAAAAATTATGAATTTTGGTGAAAAAAAAAATTAAAAAAAATAATAATTTACTAGGTAATAATTCAGCCTATATTGAAAATTAAGTGTTTTTTTTTTTGTGTCCAAATCAAATGAAACTTATATCAATTTGTAGGGAAAAAAATTATGAATTTTGGTGAAAAAAAAATTAAAAAAAATAATAATTTACTAGGTAATAATTCAGCCCAAATTGAAAACTAAGTGTTTTTTTTTTGTGTCCAAATCAAATGAAACTTATATCAATTTGTAGGGAAAAAAAATTATGAATTTTTGTGAAAAAGAAAATTAAAAAAATAATAATTTACTAGGTAATAATTCAGCCCAAATTGAAAACTAAGTGTTTTTTTTTTGTGTCCAAATCAAATGAAACTTATATCAATTTGTAGGGGAAAAAAATTATGAATTTTAGTGAAAAAAAAATTAAAAAAAAATTATTTACTAGGTAATAATTCAGCCCAAATTGAAAACTAAGTGTTTTTTTTTTGTGTCCAAATCAAATGAAACTTATATCAATTTGTAGGGAAAAAAAATTATGAATTTTGGTGAAAAAAAAATTAAAAAAAATTAATTTACTAAGTGATAATTAAGCTCAAAGATTTGGGACAAAAAAAATTCGAAAATCCATTTTCAGGACAGTGAAATAGTTTTAGTTTGTGTCCAAATCAAATGAAACTACAAATCAAATGAAACTTATATCAATTTGTAGGGAAAAAAAATGATGAATTTTGGTGAAAAAAAAAATTTTTTAAAAAATTAATTTACTAGGTAATCATTCAGCCCAAATTGAAAACTAAGTGTTTTTTTTTTGTGTCCAAATCAAATGAAACTTATATCAATTTGTAGGGAAAAAAATTATGAATTTTGTGAAAAAAAAAAATTAAAAAAAAAATTAATTTACTAGGTAATAATTCAGCCCAAATTGAAAACTAAGTGTTTTTTTTTGTGTCCAAATCAAATGAAACTTATATCAATTTGTAGGGAAAAAAAAATTATGAATTTTGGTGAAAAAAAAATTAAAAAAATAATAATTTACTAGGTAATAATTCAGCCCAAATTAAAAACTAAGTGTTTTTTTTTTTTTTGTGTCCAAATCAAATGAAACTTATATCAATTTGTAGGGAAAAAAAATTATGAATTTTGGTGAAAAAAAAAATTAAAAAAATAATAATTTACTAGGTAATAATTCAGCCCAAATTGAAAACTAAGTGTTTTCTTTTTTGTGTCCAAATCAAATGAAACTTATATCAATTTGTAGGGAAAAAAATTATGAATTTTGGTGAAAAAAAAATTAAAAAAAATAATAATTTACTAGGTAATAATTCAGCCCAAATTGAAAACTAAGTGTTTTTTTTTTGTGTCCAAATCAAATGAAACTTATATCAATTTGTAGGGAAAAAAAAATTATGAATTTTGGTGAAAAAAAAAATTAAAAAAAATAATAATTTACTAGGTAATAATTCAGCCCAAATTGAAAACTAAGTGTTTTTTTTGTGTCCAAATCAAATGAAACTTATATCAATTTGTAGGGGAAAAAAATTATGAATTTTAGTGAAAAAAAAATTAAAAAAAAATTATTTACTAGGTAATAATTCAGCCCAAATTGAAAACTAAGTGTTTTTTTTTTGTGTCCAAATCAAATGAAACTTATATCAATTTGTAGGGAAAAAAAATTATGAATTTTGGTGAAAAAAAAATTAAAAATTAATTTACTAAGTGATAATTAAGCTCAAAGATTTGGGACAAAAAAAATTCGAAAATCCATTTTCAGGACAGTGAAATAGTTTTAGTTTGTGTCCAAATCAAATGAAACTACAAATCAAATGAAACTTATATCAATTTGTAGGGAAAAAAAAATGATGAATTTTGGTGAAATTTTTTTTTTTTAAAAAAATTAATTTACTAGGTAATCATTCAGCCCAAATTGAAAACTAAGTGTTTTTTTTTGTGTCCAAATCAAATGAAACTTATATCAATTTGTAGGGAAAAAAATTATGAATTTTGTGAAAAAAAAAATTAAAAAAAAAATTAATTTACTAGGTAATAATTCAGCCCAAATTGAAAACTAAGTGTTTTTTTTTGTGTCCAAATCAAATGAAACTTATATCAATTTGTAGGGAAAAAAAAATTATGAATTTTGGTGAAAAAAAAATTAAAAAAAATAATACTCCCTCCGTCCCAGACCAAGGGTTCATCTTTCCCTTTTGGTCCGTCCCAGACCAAGAGTTCATTTCCATAAATGGAAAGTTTTTGAATATATTTATTCCCTTATCAACTCCATATATTTACAAAAAAACCATCCATTATATCCTTATACATTCTCTCTCCTATTCTCTACCACACATTTAACTACTATTCTTCCCACTCATTCTCTCTCCTATTAAATATTTTTAACTTTTACATTCTCTCTCCTATTCCCTACCACATATTTAACTTTTACATTCTCTCTCCTATTTCCTACCACACATTTAACTACTATTCCATATCTCACATTTAACTTTTATTTATTTTTTAAAAAATTTCTTAAGAAGCGTGAAATTCACCCCATATACCCATGGTCTGGGACGGAGGGAGTAATTTACTAGGTAATAATTCAGCCCAAATTAAAAACTAAGTGTTTTTTTTTTTTGTGTCCAAATCAAATGAAACTTATATCAATTTGTAGGGAAAAAAAATTATGAATTTTGGTGAAAAAAAAATTAAAAAAATAATAATTTACTAGGTAATAATTCAGCCCAAATTGAAAACTAAGTGTTTTCTTTTTTGTGTCCAAATCAAATGAAACTTATATCAATTTGTAGGGAAAAAAAATTATGAATTTTGGTGAAAAAAAAATTAAAAAAAATAATAATTTACTAGGTAATAATTCAGCCCAAATTGAAAACTAAGTGTTTTTTTTTGTGTCCAAATCAAATGAAACTTATATCAATTTGTAGGGAAAAAAATTATGAATTTTTGTGAAAAAAAATTAAAAAAAATAATAATTTACTAGGTAATAATTCAGCCCAAATTGAAAACTAAGTGTTTTTTTTTGTGTCCAAATCAAATGAAACTTATATCAATTTGTAGGGAAAAAAAAATTATGAATTTTGGTGAAAAAAAATTTAAAAAAATTAATTTACTAAGTGATATTAAGCTCAAAGATTTGGGACAAAAAAAAAATTTCGAAAATCCATTTTCAGGGCAGTGAAATAGTTTTAGTTTGGGTATGAGACATTTTTTTCAACCCATTAACAAATTCACCAAAAATCAATTATTTTCATTTGGTGCGGTCGCCCCTTTTTGGGAGCGATCGCCCCTTTATCCCTTATCCCGTATTCCGGAAATGGCAGTTCCGGATTCCTTTATTTCGGAATTATCAATTCCGGACTCTATAAAATAGTGTTACTTTGGTACATAATATTTTTAGGATGTTATTTTGATATATAAATTTTTAAAAATCTATATTTTGAAAAAAAAATCAAGTTTTTCTATATATAAATGACATGGAAAAAGTCTGAGGTCCCAACGACTGTGCAGCATAAAGCTCCATAAAATAAAGTGTGATTGAATATTGTTCAATTGCAGATACAGGAAATGCTTAATAATCAAATGCAGTTTTAATGAAACAACACAACCAATAAAGAATGGACAGCAGGGTTTAATTTCTCCAACTTCTTTTTCTGTTCATAACATTACTCTATATTGTAACATTTTTTTATTTTAATCATCAATATAACATTCTCTCATGTTACAAGAAAAGGTATGTTAATATTTTCAATCCAAGCAACACTGCCCTAAAGTACAATAATTTGAATAGAATTAGGTATCCCCTCAAATATGACATTCTTAAGTTCTCTGCTATCTGGATCATATGAAGCTAATTTCCTTCCATTCTGCATTAGCAAAATCTTGCCATTATTTGTCAGGCATAGAACTTGAACAACTAAAGACTGTACAGTGGTACTTCTTCCAAAACGAGCATCTCTTTGACTGTTAACATTGATCTCAAAATCTTTGCTCCAAGACTCTATTACATTGTACTCTTTCATAACCCAAATTTCCAACTTCCTATAACTGCAATGAACTACCAGATACCCACCTAACGCTGCTAATGGATTTGTACACCTCCTTATGCGACAACTATCAGGTATGAGTACTTCTCGGAACTGCTCATCAGCAAGGTCAAAAGAGATGATCTTTTGGGCATGATAATCACGAGCACGAGTTGCCCAGTGAAGCCTTTGATTCACCAATACAGGTCCTGATGGCCTGTCTTTGAGCTGATAAGGTATCTTTCCGATACTTCTCCAGCCATTGCTGCCCACAGTAAATACTTGAGCTAGTGATTGTTCATATGCAGATAATCCACGTCTAATGCGACTTCGTGGATGTTCACGCACATTCTGGTAGTAGACAATCCTAACCACCTTATACTCATTGGTCAGCGGATGGTATCCAAATCCAACCACCACTTTTTGATCTTCAAACTGCTTTGACTCGGGCAACACTTTATAGTCCCTTGTGAAAGGATTGCATATTAGGACGACATTACTTTTTTTGGAATTGGATAAGCACATCAAGCCATTACATGAGCCAACCACGTTGAACTCGGACATGATCGCAGAAAAAGGGGTTTGAATTTTTCTGACTATATTCTTTTCACGATCTGAAATTTCTACGAAGTGCAGCTGGTTTATAACAGGATATTTAGATCGAAAGATCCGACAGGGGTTGTTAGTTTTTCTTTGATAAGAGAGGTGCAGATTGATGAGATGGGGGTCACGTGACAACTTTTGCCAGGATAGGGATACAAACCTGAATCACATCAGAGATGTTATGAAAAGCCTTAAGAGTATGTTGTGAACAACCTCACGTGGTAGGCTATCCATTCCATTTGTTGGCCAATCAGTATTCTTCTTGGGGTTGTCTTCATTACCTGAATCCATGGCACACTGAAGAAGGATAAAATAATGCAATGAAAATATGTTGAGTAGGAGAAAGAATGATAGGCCAAATAAAAACAAAAAGATTTAGATAGAAAAAAACTTTACCACTATTACTTCACATGTATCGAGATTACAAGAAATTAGCGTTGATTGTGAGGTGTGGGATCCACTGCTATAAAATAACTTCAGAAGTAACGTGATGTTTTTCTTGATACAACAGCCATCATCCTTCAGATAAGGAAACAGAAGAGCTAGTCCAAGTAAATCTTCAACATCCGTCTTTAAGTATACTACATGTAAAATAAATATATGAAAAGTAATGTTCAACATAAAAGTCAAAGTAAAAAGGCAGTTGATTAGGTTGCATACAAAAAAATATGGGGAGATTACAAGAAATCATTGTTGATTATGATGTGCTGGCTCCACCTTCATTATAACGGTGGCTCGGAAAGAACTAAGAAGTTTCTCATTATACAATACCTAAAAGATCATGCTCCATTATGTAAAACCATTGCTTATCCCAACAAATTTGCAACATATAGCTCCATTAAATATCAATGCACGAAATAAATTTATATGAATTCTTATACACATTCACCGATCTATAACTTAGCTACAACAAGACATTACAAACAATAAACTTATGAATCTTACATTTTGTTGTAATATGTTGTTGTACACTCCCTCCTTCCCATTGATAAGTTTACAAACTTCCTCTTTGGGTGTCCCATTGATAAGTTACACTTTCCTAAAATGGAAATTTTATAATACTTCTTTATTAATGGGGCTCACTTGTCATACTCATAACAACTATCCAATCACTATTTCCTATCCCACTTTCTCTCTCATACCCACTCACAACACCTACTTTTATAACAATTCTTCTTAATTCCCGTGCACTCTCCATGTTGTAAACATATCAATGGGAAGGAGGGAGTATGTTCTATTATTACATTGATGTCCCTAGTCACAGACTATGTTCTATTTTATACAGTCTGTTTTTACTTCCCTATCAGTCACAAGGGTCGCTCTTCATCTCTAAAGGTATGCTTCATTTAAGAAATGGATTCAAATAGTGATAAGAAGCATGAGAACACGAAACACAATCTAGAGAAACAAAGAGATAGGGAAAGAAATGGCAAGGATAGTCTACCAAGTAAAAGCGCCTACAAGATATTTCAACATTATCCATCTCTGATCTGATTCAGGTTTGTACGAGAACCCCGGAACATGGTATCAAATGACCCTCTGCTTTTTAATCTGCATTTCCCCCAAGTAGTGAAGAACAATCCTTGCCTTGTCTTTCAGCAAGAATATCATTCTCGAAACAATCTTGATTTTCTATAATTGTCAGAAACAGATGACAGAGGGAGAAACCTTAGACACTAGAAAAGGTACTAATGTACAGAGTTGCAAACAACATCTTAGCAAAAATATTTGTAATGGAATATCGTCTCCAGGGAAGTCTAGACAACATGGAAAATAGTATAAGGTTCATTGGCATAACACTTTAAGAAACTCTTTTTTGACACAACATAGAAAGCAGAAAATTGTCACGAGGACCACAGGCTGTTGGCAGATGCGTGTATACATTAGTTGTCAATTTTCAGTTACTTGACATGTTATGTAGTACAATAGAGAATTACTTCATTAGATGATCGTGTAATTAGTATCATAAAGCAAAGAAGTTAAGACTCTTTCCTATAATATGATGTTACAAACATACGAATGCATAGAAGACATCATGTCAAGACATACAATAAATGAGTTGCCTCAATGGCAGCTGTTTTACCATCCAGCTGGAAATAGCATGAATTCCAGCATAGCTCAAGCTAATCTTGCATAGAACTTGATTAAAAGTCGTACGAAAACTCCTCACCATTATGTGTTCAATTATCTGTTTGAAGATTGAGGGTTATATAAATATCTGTATAGGGTGAATGCTTTATACCAGCCAGTAAAATGGGGATCTGTCACTTGAAATTCCAGTATAGTTTTTGGAGCTCCAAAGCTTGACCCAAAAATCTACTAACAATTGGCATTAACACTTGTGCCACAATTCTGAAGGGGGAAACTGTTTTGAAGTGTGAGTGAAAGAAGCCAATTAGATATTCCAGGTTAATAACTCTCATCTCTAATATACATCCTTTCCTTGATAAGTCGGTAAAAATATCATGAGCAAATGACATGAACACTTGTGTTTCAGCCCCAAATTACTGTGTGTACCATCCGCATAGCATACTTGAATCCAGTATATTGCCATGTAATCAAATAACTGCACCGCTTAGAAACGGAATTATGTGATGAAGAGTAATGGGCATGGACTAAACTGCATAGGGTTGCTTTGCCGACAAAATTTCCATGTTACCATGGAGTTACATTATTTATCCTAGCCATAAAAGAATGAAACGTGTTATTGTATCATTCTTCTTTTGTATGTCAAACGCCAGTCTTCCGTTTCAGATTTATAGACCCTACTTCAAAAGATTACTCTTGCTAATCAGCTGCAGAATGTTGGCATGAGCTTAAATGTGACATATATACATGAGGTAAACCTTCACGGACAGCCCTTTGAATGCTTTTATGATATAATTTCCGTGAAGCACAGGCAGCACTAAGCTCCTTAATTATTCACCCTTTCTTATCCACCACCTTCATTATACTTTTGATAGACATAACCTTCACCCTCCATGTCATGCATCAGTAATCTCAGTACCCAATAAATGTCATTGCCACCATGGTGAAGCATTTCGTTTGAGCTAAAAAGAAATAAGCGATTAGCTAGCCCAATCCAACTGCAATCGACTACTTTTCTAGCATTTCTTTCTTGCAAAGCTTTACGGACTCGAACCAGGCTCTCCCATCTGCCCCTCATCTCATAACCTTCAGCCAACACCAAGTAAGGCAGGGATGACTGTGGTCCCAATTCCATTATCCTTTGAGCAACTCTTTCAGTGAGTCGCAAGTCTCCCTGAACTACACAAGCAACAAGTATTGACTCCCATATTACAGCATTGGGTCCATTTGGCATTGCTTCTATGACATTTACGGCTTCTTTGAGTTTACCTGCTCGAGTCAGCATCTCCACGATGCAAGCATAATGCTCATCATTAGGAATGACTCCATGTTCCTTCTCCATTGAAGAAATTATAGAAATCCCTTCATCTATTAGACCTCCAAAGTTGCAAGCTAATAATGCCCCAGTTAGCGTAATCAGATCCGGTGGGGGTCCTTGTCTGAGAAGTTCCTTGAAAAGGTCAAGAGATTCAATAATTTTTGCATTGTGAGCCAACCCTATGATCATGGTGTTCCAAGATATCAAATCTCTTACACCCATTTTAGTAAATATATTCCTAGCTGAGTCAATCAGTCCATATTTACAGTACATATCCACAAGTGAGCTGGCAACAATGGAATCTGATTCAAAACCTGATTTGACAACCAATGAATGAAGTTGACTTCCTTGCTCAACTGGAAGGCAGACTGAGGCACAGCTGACAATACAACTAAGAGTGAAGACAGTAGGCATGACATTCTTCCTCAGTGTAAGGACAAATAACTGCAATCCATTCTCCTCTAGCCCATGCCTTGCGTAGGTTGCCATCATGGCATTACAAAGGGCTGAATCCCACACATATATCTCTTCAAAGATGCGAACCGAATCTTCCATTCTGTTGCATTTGGAGAACAGGTCAATAACGGCACTTGAAACAACTGTATTTGAAAGAAACCCCAACTTTACACATAGAGAGAAAATTTGCTTACCCTTTTCCAAGTCCTGTAAATCAGAACAAGCGGTGGCAGCAGAAGATAATGTAAACTCATCAGTTGAAAACCCGGCAGTTCTCATCAAACAAAACTGATTCAAAGCCACCTCCTCATAGCCTGAGTTGCAGCATCCTGAAATCAATGAGTTCCAGGAGATAATGTCCAACTCCTCCATAGTTAAAAACACCCCAATTGCATAATCCATTAGGCCAACTTTCCCATACATATCAATCAATGAATTCCCAACAACTACACTCGATAAATTCACTCCATTTCTTATCATACTGCCATGAATCTGCTTACCATAATATACAGACCTCATAACGGAAACCAGAATCGAGAACGTGTATCCACTCGCCCTAACACCCTTAATCTGCATATCCGAAAAAAGTTCCAATGCCGATTCAACATACCCACTAGAAGCATAACACGAAATCATCGAATTCCAACTCACAACATCTCTGTGGGGCATTTGATCAAACAACAGGCGTGCCCTATCAACGTCACCGTTTCTAACAAACACCCTCAAGCACACATTCCAAGAAACAACATTTTTGTTACGTATATCATCAAATGCTTTAAAAGCATCTTGAACAGCACCAACTCTTGAATACAACTCAAGGCAACGATTACCCAGAAAAGTATGGGAATTGAATCCACATTTTATCAACTGGGCATGTATGAATTTTGTTAAAGTCAGTGAATTTAAGGAGATACAGTGGTTTATGAGGTTAGAGAAGTAAGAAAGAGGAGGGTTCTTTGGGATTAAGTACATACAAATTTATCAACAACCATGAATGATTGTTGCAATCTGGCTATTACGAAGAACTTCAAACTCAGATTATTAAAGACAGATTAAAATAGCAGATTATCAGAGTTAGCACGGATTGTGTAACCGACCTGACCTAGTTGAATTGAAAGAAGTTTACTGAGCACTGAGCAGGTAGTTTTGTAGTTTGAAGGTAGGAGGGGACAGTCGGATTCCCTCCAGGCTTCTAGTCGCTTCGAGCTGAGCCGTATAGCTTTCCGGAAGTTAGGAGCGAACCGGACACTATAGGATTTTTTTTCTCATTTTTTATTATTTTTAGTATCTGAAAAGTATTTGTTTGTTAATGCAGTAAGTAAAGAGTTTCACAAAACTCACCATTAGATAAAGCAAATTTTAGCGAGAAAAAGTGTAAACTTGCTATTAATTATTAATAGTAGCGAATTTTATCAAACTTGATCATTTTTACAAATACTTTTCAATACTTGTTATTTAAAGAAATATTTAAAAAAAATAATGAGAAAAAATTGATACTATGAACCCGCAACACTATTTTTTATTATTAAAAGAGAAAATTACAAATAAAGGTCCAAAGTAGAGGGTGTTTGCACTGCAGGGTCCAATATTTCATTTTTTGCGATTAGGGTTCTAAACTTATCAAAATATGGCAGTTAAAGGTTTTTTAACGAAAAAAATAAATTTTTCAGTTAAATCAACACGTGTCGTCGTGTCGTTCACATGTGACTTAACACAACATAGATAAATTTGAAATAAATATTGCTAATTGAGAGGTCAAATGAACATTTAATAATTAAAGGGTTAAAACAATTTATCCCCCAAATAAAACCACCACTGCATGCCGCCATTCTCTAATCTAATTAAAAGTTCATGATGTCGTACACGTGGGGATACTTCAAGACAGGTCTGGACAAGAAGGCCACGACGGTGAGAGTTCTGAACAGGTGCGCGCCCGCGCAAGGACTAAGGGCGGCCGCGCAGGTGAAATTGTAAACGGAGGAAAAGTTTCTGGACAGATGGGCGACCACGCATAATGGGAGGGCGACCGCGCAGGTGAAGTATTACGCAAAGGAAAAGTTTCTGTACAAATGGGCGGCCGCGCAGCTTGAGTGGGCGACCACGCATGTGACGGGAGTTTACAACAATTTTTAAATTCTTTTAAATTTTGAACATTAAAGTAGAGGTATTTTGGGGATTGTTTTATATCTCGTTTTTTATTAGGTTACAACTTATTTGCTAAGTATAAATACTCTTAGGGTTTATTTTTGAGACAGACTTTTATCAATTGAATTCCTTGTTTGCATCTTGCAAAATCCTTGGTCAATTTTATTGGCTTGCAGAAGATCTTCTTTGGAAGTTCTTGTTTCTAAGGAATTGCTATTCCTTGCAGAAGGTTTTGATTTCGATCAGGCCTTGGTTACTATTCCGCTGCGTTTACTTTACATCAGTTGGTATCAGAAATCGGACGATCCTTGGGTTCTCTGACGAAGTGATGACCAACGATGGGGGAAACAACGGCGACATCACTGCTATCCTTGAGCGTATGCGGTTAGACGGAGAGCGTCGCGATCAACAACATGCGGAACTACTAGAGGCTTTGGTGCAATTGCGGGTAGGTGGTGGCGGTGATGCCAACCCACGAAATTGGGCTGGTCCTCGCGGGAAAATCTCCACCGTGATGATCCGATGGGCGGGGAGATTTCTGATAATGATGAAGGTGAGGCCAGGGCAGCGCCTCCTCAAGACCAACGTCCTAAGATTAGGGCGGATATTCCGGTCTTTAATGGTGAGTTATCTATCGAAGAATTTTTGGATTGGCTTTCGGAAGTTGAAAAATTCTTTCGATTGATGTGTATTGAAGAAAATAGAAAAGTCCCATATGTTGCTTATAAATTGCATGGTGGTGCATCTGCATGGTGGGATCAATTGTCTAGATAGAGGATGCGTGAAGGGCAACCTGAAATTCATTATTGGAACCAAATGAAGAGAGAGTTAAGGGATCGTTTTCTCCCACGAGATCATGATCAGGATCTCTATATGAAATTCTTATCTTGTAAGCAAGGTAGTAGAACAGTTGAGGAATATGCTCATGATTTTCATGCATAGTCGGCACGCACTGATTTATATGAAACAGAGTCGCAGATGATTCCTAGATTTATTTCGGGTCTTCGGGTGAATATTAAACATCATATAGAATTGTTTACTACCTACTCTTTGAATGAAGCTATTTCTAGGGCGAGAAAGGCTGAAAGACAACTAGCGACTACGTATCGTGCTCCGACCACATTTAGGAGGTTTGGTGATGCTTCTTCTTCGGGTGGCAAAGGCCAATTGTCGGGTGCTAATGTTGATGGAGGCAAGGAGATTTCTCAAGTTGTGGGTCCTAAGATTGATGATGGCAAGAGGACTACAACTTCGGCTCCTGCGCAAAAGCCACCGGCTCGTCGAAACACCAACACACAAGGTAATAATCCTTATGCAAAACATTATGGGGATAAATGTTTTAGGTGTAACCAACCAGGGCATATTTCCAATAATTGTCCGCAACGGAGGGGAGTTAATATGGTGGAGCGCGATGAGTATGATGATGGGGATAATGAGGAGGATGGCGAGGTGGTCTATATAGATCCTAATGGAGATGAGGACGAAGGGGACGAGCACGAGTCTTATGTGGTCTGAAAGCTTATGTTGACTACTCCTACGGAGGAGGCTAATCCAGAGCGACACAACATTTTTTGCACCAAAGGGAAGGTCAATGATTTTGCGGCTATGATAATCGTTGATAGTGGTAGCAGTGAAAACCTAGTGGCTTGTGGTTTGGTGGAGAAACTGAAGCTCGAGGTACGCAGGCATCCTACTCCTTACACTGTGGGGTGGATTAACAATGTTGGCACTATCAAGGTACATGAGTAATGCCTTATTCCTTTTTGTATTGGTAATTATAAGGATGATGTTTTATGTGATATAATAGATATGACTGCATGCCATTTATTGTTGGGTAGACCGTGGCAATATGATCTTGGTGTTGTGCATAATGGGCGGGAGAATTTTATTCATTTTACGAAAGATGGGGTTCGTTTTCATTTACATGCTTTGAAAAGTGGTTCTAGTGGTAAACCAAAAGTGAAACCTATTGTCTCTTTGTGTTTGCGATAGTGCAAAAAGGAGTATTGGGACAGGTTAGTTTGGTCGCTACATCTTTGCAGTCATTATTAGATGAATATCGTGATGTTATGCCTGACGAGCTTCCTCCAGGGTTACCTCCCTTGCGTAATATACAACATAATATTGATTTGGTGCCAGGTGCTTCTTTGCCTAATCTCCCACATTACAGGATGAGTCCCGCAGAACATGAGATTTTGCGTGAACAGGTGGAAGATTTGTTGAAGAAGGGTTATATACAGGAAAGTATGAGTCCATGTGCAGTCCCGACTCTACTTGTTCCTAAGAAGGATGGTACTTGGCGGATGTGTGTGGATAGTAGGGCAATCAATAAAATTACTGTTAAATACAGGTTTCCTATTCCTCGTTTGGATGACATGTTGGATATGCTAAGGGGTTCCAAGGTGTTCTCCAAAATTGATTTGAAGAGTGGTTATCATCAGGTTCGTGTTAGACCGGGGGATGAGTGGAAGACCTCCTTCAAGACTAAAGAAGGCTTGTATGAGTGGTTGGTGATGCCCTTTGGGTTGTCGAATGCTCCTAGTACTTTTATGAGATTGATGCATCAAGTGTTGAAACCTTACAAATGGTAAATTTTTGGTGGTCTACTTTGATGATATATTGATCTATAGCAGGTCGGAGGAGGAGCATATTGAGCATCTTCGGGCGGTTCTACAAACTTTGAAGGACAATGAATTGTATGTGAATCTCAAAAAGTGCAGTTTTATGCTTGATCATTTGTTATTCTTGGGTTATATTGTTTCTGCAGATGGTCTTCGGGTGGACGAGGACAAGGTTCGTGCTATTCGTGATTGGCCTACACCAACGACGGTCAGTGAGGTTCGTAGTTTTCATGGCCTTGCCACTTTCTATCGTCGTTTTATATGGAATTTTAGTACTATTATGGCTCCAATTACGAAATGTATGAAGAAAAGGAAGTTTCTTTGGAGTGATGAGGCGACATCTAGCTTTGCTTTGATCAAGGAAAAATTGTCTAGCGCCCCTTTGCTAGTTTTACCCAATTTTTCTAAACCCTTCGAATTGGAGACGGATGCTTTGGTGGTTGGTATAGGGGCTATTTTGCTTCAAGGCAAGAAATTGGTTGCTTTCACGAGTCAGAAGTTGGAGGAAGCTAAGCGGAAGTGGACTGTTTATGAGCTTGAATTCTACGCGGTGGTCCAGGCTATCAAGCATTGGGAGCAGTATTTATTGCATCGTGAGTTCATTCTTCATACCGATCATGAGGCCTTGAAGTACATGAATGGTAAGAAGCCGCTTAATCGTATGCATGCTCGTTGGGTTGCTTATTTGCAGCAGTTCACTTTTGTTATTAAACACAAGAGTGGACAACATAATAAGGTAGCGGATGCCTTGAGTCGAAGGGTCAGTTTATTGGTGACAATGGAGAATGTAGTTGTGGGTTTTGATTGTTTGAAGGATTTATATGCGACTGATGATGATTTTGCAGATGAGTGGGCAAAGTGTAGAGATGGGAATCCTGTAGGGTTGTTTTTTTGCAGGATGGTTTCTTGTTCTATATGGATAAATTGTGTATTTTGCATGGTTCTGTTCGTGAAAGTATTATTGCAAAAATTCACAAGACGGGGCATTATGGGAGAGACAAGACGGTGGAGCTCATTGCGAAGAAGTATTATTGGCCACATCTTCGTCAGGATACGCACAGATTTGTTCAGAAGTGTATGGTATGTCAGATCAACAAGGGGCAGTCTCAGAACACGGGTTTGTATACTCCTCTGCCAATTTCGGATGGGCCTTGGGAGGATATTTCTATGGATTTTGTGCTTGGGCTTCCGAGGACGCAACGTGCGAATGAATGTTTTTTTGGTGGTGGATCGTTTCTCTAAGATGGCTCACTTTATTCCTTGTAGAAAGACTCATGATGCTTCTCACATTGCGGGTTTGTTCTTTAAGGAGGTTGTCCGTCCACATGGGATCCCGAAGTCTATTACGTCCGACAGAGATACTAAGTTTCTTAATCATTTTTGGCGTACTTTGTGGTGTATTTTTCAGACAGATTTGCAGTTTAGCAGTTCTTTTCATCCACAGACAGATGGCCAGACGAAGGTGGTGAATAGGACCATGGGTTCTATGATTCGTTGTTTATGTGGTGAGTATCCGAAGAAGTGGGATTTAGCCTTATCAATGGCTGAATTTGCATTTAACAACATGACAAACCGGACGACGAAGAAGACTCCTTTTGAGATTGTGTATCAACGGCCTCCTAAGTATACTCTTGACTTGATTCTGTTGCCTAGAGTTACGGGTTATAGTATTGCGGCTGAAAACATGGCGAAGATGATTGATGCAGTTCAGACGGAAGTCAAGAAAAACATTGAAGCGTCGAATGCCAAGTATAAAGAGATTGCGGATAAGCGGCGTCGTTTGAAGGTATTTGATGTTGATGACTTGGTGATGGTTCATTTGCGTAAGGAACGGATTCCTCAAGGAACGTATCACAAGCTTCATCCCAAGAAGGTTGGGCCTTGCCGGATATTGAAGAAGATCAATGACAATGCCTATGTTGTAGATTTGCCCGAGGGGTGGAATATTTCTAACACTTTCAATGTCTCGGACTTAGTTGAATTCCACCCTGATGTTCCCCTTTATTTAGATATGTATTCGGGGACGAATCCTTTTGAAGTGGGGGCGAATGATGTCGTAAACGTGGGGATACTTCAAGACAGGTCTGGACAAGAAGACCACGATGGTGAGAGTTCTGAACAGGTGCGCGCCCGCGCAAGGACTAAGGGCGGCCGCGCAGGTGAAATTGTAAACGAAGGAAAAGTTTCTGGACAGATGGGCGACCGCGCATCATGGGAGGGCGACCTCGCAGGTGAAGTATTACACAAAGGAAAAGTTTCTGTACAAATGGGCGGCCGCGCAGCTTGAGTGGGCGGCCGCGCAGCTTGAGTGGGCGACCGTGCATGTGACGGGAGTTTACAGCAGTTTTTAAATTCTTTTCTGTTTTGAACATTAAAGTAGGGGTATTTTGGGGATTGTTTTATATCTCATTTTTTATTAGGTTACAGCTTATTTTCTAAGTATAAATACTCTTAGGGTTTATTTTTGAGATAGACTTTTATCAATTGAATTCCAATTTGCATCTTGCAAAACCATTGGTCAATTTTATTGGCTTGCAGAAGATTTTCTTTGGAATTTCTTGTTTCTAAGGAATTTCTATTCCTTGCAGAAGGTTTTGATTTTGATCAGGCCTTGGTTACTATTCTGCTGCGTTTACTTTACATCAGTTCAAGATCCAAATTAAAAAAACAAACAAATACCTATGTAAAAACTAGCATGAAATAACATACAAATTGGGTACAAAAAGGCCTGAAACAACATCTTAGAGCGCAAGAAAATAATATACCCTTTGATTATCGAATAAATAACATCGAATTTTGAGAGTAAGAGTAGAAGAGAGCATTAATTGTAGTAGATTTCGGGTGTCCGCCACCACCAATGCAACCCAATACTAGCGGCTTGTGGGAATGAAAGTTTCGTGTAGCTAGGAAGCTTCAAACAACTCAACAGAACACGGATGTGAGTCCAGATGTGTCTCACAACTGTCCACACATCCACAAGTAATGCAGCGGAATAAAACAATAACACAAGGGTTATATACGTTCACTGGTTTTGAAACCAGTAAACTAGGCTTACGCCCAAAAACTTTTCACTATTAAAACTTTTGTTGATTACAAAAATACGAATAAGTGAAAACTAAAAGACGAAAATACTAAACAAGTTCTAATCACCTTCTACGATAAGAATAGACTCCCTTTCCCAAGTAGACTCTATTCACAACCTTCACTCACAACCTAAAATAACAATATGAAACCGTGAAGAACAGAATTATTTTCTCTCTCTCTAAAAAGCCATGTCTTCTCTTGTGCTGATCCCTTGTTTTTATAGGCACCTTGGAGAAGATCTTCACGAATCCAATGCTTTCCTTATGTGAGTTTTCCAATTCCTACAAGGAAACATAAAGCACACTCACATGGAAAAAGATTGTTAGTAGGTTAGTCCTAATTTAACAACTTTGTACATAAATAAAAGATATTTACTATATTAAAAAAGTCCTTATCAAAGTAGGACACAATAAATCTTTCATGAAAGTCCCAAAATCAACTTATCAATTTTGATGCAATTCGAAAATAAGGAAACAAATTTTGTTTCCAAAAACTCACGCTTTCAATCTCCCCCTATTTTGGACTTTCTGGTAAAACCAAAGATTTATGATTTGATCACTAAGATCAACATTTTCAAATTCGAAATCTCCCCCTGAATGGATGTGTGTGCAGATGTGTCTACACATCCACACACAACTGCATAAACTAAGTTAGAATAAAAACTTGCAGATTAAAATATATAAAAAAAACACCATTCAGCAACCTGTTTAAGATTTACAGACCATTGTTTAAATTAGCAGAATATTAAAACAAACAAAAATTAAAACATTGTTTTGAACCACCACAGATTAAAACAAAAATTAACTCCTCCTAAATTTAAAGATCCCAGCTCCTCCAAGATGAGAGGTCAGGAGCAGCAGTAGCAAGATCAGCAGCAGCAGCTTCAGCACTAGTTCCTTCTCCCCCTTTTTGAACAGAAAGAGTTGCATGCCACCTTAGAAGTCTGTCCTTGAGAGCTTTGAGGTTGTTGGCATGGGATTTGGAGGATTGCATTTGATCATTTAGTGCAGTGGAAAGGGCTTCAGCAGCTGCAATTTCTGCATCCAGGTCTTGCATTTGGGCATCAAAATGAGACACAGATGTGGGACTGGATGTGCCCACATCTGGCATAGCAATTTCAGGCACAACTCCCAGTGGGAGATCAATAAATATTTTCTTTCCATCCAATAAGGTTTTGGATTCCTTGAACAATTCAAACTTATCAACTCTAACTTCTCCCTTTTCAGCCTTCACACCTTGAGCAATTAGGATTTGAGAGATGAGAGAAGGGTAAGGCAAGGACCATTTCTTGGAGGGAGATTCACCATACCCACAAATTTTCCTAAAGATAAACTCACCAAAATTTATGTTCTTCTTAGCACCCAACCTATAAAGCAAATCAGCTTGAACCCTAGTGACGGAGGTTTTATTGTTGGAAGGGCAGAGGTTGGCAGTGAGAATGGAATGGAGAAAGCAGTATAATGAAGTGAGTGAACCACTACCTAAGTCCTTTGGTTTGATGGGCCAAGATGCTACTTTCCCATAGGTAATAGTAGAGACCAATTCTTCCTCAGATACATCACAAACATGATCTAACCCACTCTCTAAACCCAGTAGATCATTTATCACAGATGGAGAAAAATTGATAAACTTGCCTCTCACATAGACTGAGCAAAACATAGGGGATGAAGGTCTGTCTAACCCTTTGGTCAAATTGGCATAAAACTCATAAACCAGTTTGGGAAGGAAGGGAAGGGGGTGATCAACAGTTACAAATAAGCCTCTCTCTTCAAAGAACTTATCTAATCCCAATTTAGAGAAAGTCTCCCTATCTCTTTTCATTTCAACAATGAAAGCCTTATTCACAATTTGAGCATGCCTATCAGAGGCATCAGCATATAAAAACTTGGATGAAATAGGTTTAAAAGCAGGGGGAGATAGAAAGTGTTTTAGAAATACCCTTTTATGCTTTCTGCCTGGTGGATGTGCATATGGATGTGTGCACATCTGCAGCCACATCCGTTGAAGGTGAAGGCACCTTTTCAATCTCAGCTTCAGGCTCATTATTAGAGGGGGCATCAAGGGATTGATCCTCATTTTCTTGTTCTAACTCATCACGTTCCAGCTTATAATTCTCATCAGATGCAGTATCATCACTTTCATAGCTCCCATCAGACTCTTTAGATTCTTCAACAATTGGCTCCAAATCAGCTTCAGCCAGTTTCTTCTTTCCCTTTAACTCCATGAGAATGTTGGCAAGGGGTTCCTCATCTTTATCAGCTGGAGGAGTAGCAACAGGAGGAGCAACAGAAGGAGCAACAGCAGTTGGGACAACAGTTGGTGGAGCAGGTTGTTTTTTGGTTCTGGTTAGGGGTTGTTCTTCCTCTTCTTCTTCTTCATCATCACAGATAATGGCTGAAGAAGGTTTTCCTCCAGGTTTCTTAAGGTTTTTGGCCTTGTCAGCCTTGGACATTTTTCTGATCCTATGGGATCGACGCAGATTTCTTGGGGGTGTAGGGTTGACAAAGTGGCCCTTTGGTTTAGAGGTAGGCAGCTTCCTCTTTTTGGTCAATGGAGTTTCTAAATGTGGAACAAGGGCCACATATGTAGGTTCAACAGAAGGTTGAATGGCTGGAGATGGTGGAGGAATAAGGATTTTTAGGGATGAGGGAGCAGCAAAGGTTTCCAATGTAGGGGATTTTGGAAGAGGAATTTCCATTGAGGAATCAGAAGAGGATGATGAAGCAGGAGGTACCTCGACAAAGAATTTAGGGTTTTCAGGTTGAGAGGGAGCTGGTTGATCAACTATGGCAACTGAAATAGGCTCAATGTCGAGCACATCTTCCTCGCGGATTTCTTTATGGGACGCCATTGATTCTGCAAAAAGGGGTTAGGTAGAACAGGAGAAACGTAATTTATTACAATGTGTGTGTGTGAGCAATTAAGGGAGAAGGGATAGAAAGTTTAACAAGGGTTTATGGGGGATGGGACGGATGTGAGTCCTATTAAATACACACAACTTCCCCTTTCCAATTGAATTAAGGACTCCTTCTCCAAACAGGTTTCTCATAGCCAAAAATACTTCAAAGATCCTCCAACAGCTATAACCCTTTGATATTACCACACACAACAGCCTTCTAAAAAATAGGGATTAGAATATATCAAAATTTTGTCAGATTTTTATGAAAACAAAAAATACTTCAGCCATATCCTTTCAAACTGAATCCCTTTCAAAATTGTCCTTCCTTTTTAAATTAGGATTGATACACATCTTTCTTTTTCATGAGAGATTTTGGAAAACAAAAACATGTTAAATCAAAGTGTAAGTTAAGAATGAAAATAAATTAACTAGCATATTTACAAAGCACCCTATATGACCTAAAATGCAAAATGACTAGTATGATGCAACACACAGGTGAAGAAAAAAATCTCAGCTCACAGATGTGGCATAGGATATGAGTCACATTTGGGGACAAATTTAGATCACAAAAAGTCAATGAGCAATAATCCAATCTGCACAGCCTTTAGGATGTATCCACCCATTTTTTATTGTGGATATTTGCATTGTGAGTAGCTTTCGCTTTTCTTGAATCCCAAAGATAGCCATTTTTCCCAATGATCTTATCAAGTTTGATTTCAAGATTTCTTATGAGAATCGCTTGATCACAATGGTATGGCTTCATACTAAGGATGAAGCAACTGTTTCTCATTATTTTTTAAAGGCACCCTGAAATTACCCGGGGTTTCGCGCGGACGCGAAGCGCGGTTGTCTTTTGCGGAGGGTTGGTGTCTGAGACCTCGCTTTTCGGGAAGGAAGAGGAGTCGCCTTGCGGTTTTTGTATTTTGAGCCCAAACGTTGAGAAACGGCTATTGTTTGAAAAAGGTGTCGTTTTTATTGGTAGCAAAAACTTAGGAAAATGCTTTGAAAATAGGGGGTCATTTTTATTGGCAGCAAAAACGAGTAAAAAGCTTTTTAGTACCAAAAATTGTTAGGTTCGAAGGTCACGTTACGTTTCGGGAAGAGTATTACGAGATCACCCGAAACGCCTCGTATGACGAGTCTTTCTACCTTTCTCGAAAACGTGTGCGTGTGTGTGTGTGTGTTTGCATTTTTGAAATGGAGGCTTGAATGACAAGCTTAATCTTGGTTTGAATGTCAAACGTTGATTAGATTTTCTATTTGAAAAGGCGAGCGTTTGAATGACAAACATCGGTTTTGAAGTTTTAGGAAAAGTGGCGCGAATGCTGATTTTAAATGTTTATCTTAAGTGTCAAATGTTGACTTTTAAGAAAAGAGCGTGTGAATGTCAAACGTCGGATTTTGAGTTTGAAGAAGAGCGTTTGGATGCCAAACGTCATTTCACGCATTTTGAAAGAGAGTTCGAAGATCGAACTCCGGTTTTGAACCGGGCATTACATTGTTAACGATTTTTACGGGAAAAACGTATTAAATGACATGCAATCAACGAATCGGGTTGCGACTCGGACTTTGAAAAGTAAATACTATCACGATCCAAACGGGTCGGACTTTGTAAATGACAGTATTTAAAGTGCGGTATCAACAGAATCAAACGATTCGGAATTGTAAAGTACGATCGACGAGCCAAACGACTCAGAATTGTAAAGTTGCATGAAAGTAAAGGACGTTCGACGGATCAAACAATCCAGAATTTGTAAATGACAGGAATTTAAATGACGATCAACGGATCAAACGATCCGGAATTAGTAAATGACATAAAAGTAAACGGAACGGGATCGGAACGCCGTTTTAACCCGAGATTATTCTCTTACGAGAAGAGAAGAGGATCTAGGGGCTAAAACGTATCGGACCCCATTAGACGGAGGCGTCTACATTTCAACAGTGTCGTTCGAAACGGTTGTAGCGACTGGCGTGTAAACCGAGACGGAGCGAGAGTTTTAAAGAGAGAGGGAGCTACCTATGGCTAGGGTCAGCTCCTTTGGCTCGGGAGACGTATACGGGATACGAAAGTGTGTTTGGAACGGTGTTTCAAGGTGGCGGGGGTCGTATTTGATCGAAATACGGAGTTTTCACGCAAAACGAGATAAAACTGAGGCTCGAGGGGAGTGGAACCAGTTTAGGCCGTGAGTTTCTTGGTGAAAGGGGTGAAATTTTGTTGTTCTAAATGGCTTTGACAGCCTTGGTATTTATAGGTGAAAATTCAGCATGAGTCCGGACGGACTTAAAGTGAAATCCAGGGGGTTTTGTGAATTTTTGAAATTGGAGGGACTTGTTGGCAATTTCTGAAAGTCTGCAAATGAGTCCGGCCGGACTGAGACTGCATGCCAGGGGTATTTTTGTCTTTTCACTCTGAATTTGATTGAAAGGTGATGGGGGAGCTGTGGCATGTGAGCCACCTGTCCCTGTGACTCACAGGCCATGGAAATTTGTGCCGTTATTTCCCGATTTTGTCTGTTTTTAAAATAACAGTTCGAAAAATGTCCGAAACGCCCCCGGAAATTGCCAGAAAGTGCGTTTTTCAGGGAAAGCCGTACTTTTACGTGCGATGACGTGTGTTGAGTACGTTTCGATGTTGGGATGCTCGGGGCAGTCCCGGGACGTCTCGTTGGCTTGGCAACGGGGAATTTAACGGGTTTCGGTTAACCTGGAGCGGGCCAGTTAACGAATTCCGGTTAACTTTCTAACGGATTTTGACAATTCGGATTTGGGTACTTACAGTTAGCCCCTCAGCGACGTCTCTTCCGAAGGAAGTGGGGTCGTTGAAAAAAGATAAGGATCCAAATCGGGATGCCTTACTTTGAAAGACCTGGGCGGTCAGCTGGCTGGACCCTAAGCGAAAGGATTCCTACGTATCCCGAGCGGGAATCAAGCCGATCGTAGTTCGTAGGTGCAAGGGCCGCGCGTGGGGACCTTGACCTGAGCAAGACTGTTGGGAGGCGTCTAAACCTGAATGAGACCATCGCGAGGTACCTGTACCTGAATGGAGACTATTGTGAGGAGTCTGAACCTGGGACTTCTGAAACCTTCGAGGGCGTGTGGCGCCTCAAACCGTATTTGCTGAAACATACGAGGGCGTGTGGCGCCTCAAACTGGAGTTGGCAAACATACGAGGGCGTATGGTGCCTCAAAACGGAGTTGGCGAACATACGAGGGCGTGTGGTGCCTCAAACCGGAGTTGCTGGATCATACGAGGGCGTGCGGCACCTCAAACCGGAGATGCTGGTACTTTCGAGGGCGTGTGGCACCTCAAACCGGAGTTGCGAGGATACAAGGGCGTGTGGCGCCTCAAACTGGAGTTGCTGAACATACGAGGGTGTGTGGCGCCTCAAATCAGAGTTGCTGGATCATATGAGGGCATGTGGCGCCTCAAACCGGAGTTGCTGAACATACGAGGGCGTGTGGCGCCTTAAACCGGAGTTGCTGGATCATACGAGGGCTTATGGCACCTCAAACCTGAGTTGCTGAATGCGTTTATCCTGAGATGGAGGCGTTCGTGCCTTGAGTGCTGGACTTACGATGACGGCCAGGTTTATCCTGCTGGGGATAGGGTGGCAATGATGGGAATGGTTGTGTTAAACTGGCGTTATTAACAACTCGGAAGGATTGACATTTCTTCTTTAGAATCCTACTGGGGATGAGCGTTCGGGCTTACCTTGATGGCCGAAGAGGGATTGTTGTGCGGGCTTACCTTGATGGCCGCTGAGGTGGGACGATCGGGCTTACGACTGGCGGCCGGGGAGATGAATGTTGGTGAATACCAATGGGAATTTTGACATCGAAAGATGAAATTGTGACTTGAATGTCCGGAGACAGGATTGAGCGTTTGAATGTCAAAAGTCAACTTGAGATGGAAGTGAGTGTTTGAATGTCAAACGTCGACTGGGAATTGAGAATTTAACGTCTGGAGACGAGCGTTAGTGAAAACTAACTGGGAATTTAACGTCTGGAGATGAGCGTTAGTGAGGACTAACTGGGAATTTAACGTCTGGAGACGAGCGTTAGTGGAAACTAACTGGAAATTTAACGTCTGGAGACGAGCGTTAGTGAAAACTAACTGAGAATTTAACGTCTGGAGACGAGCGTTAGTGAGGACTAGCTGGGAATTTAACGTCTGGAGGCGAGCGTTAGTGAGGACTAACTGAGAATTTAACGTCTGGAGACGAGCGTTAGTGAAAACTAACGGGAATTGACCTCGGGGGAGGGGGTGTTAGAAATGTCTAACTTTGGGGAAATTTTACACTTTTGGGGGCCAAAAGGGGTAAAATTGGAACTGCAAAAAGTTGAGGGGCTGAATTGGCAAGGAATCTTTCTGCTGCAGAAAGAGTCCGGCCGGACTGAACCTGAAGTTGACCAGGTTGTTATCAGCGCCGAGGCAGACGTGAATTTGGCCATTTCTTCCATTTTTCCAGGCGAAAAAGAGAGAAAAGAGAGGAGAGAAACCATTCCAAATTGTGAGGTTTGCTCAAATTTGTGAGAGAAAATCAACATGGAGGGTGATTTGGAACCAATGGCTCGTCATGGAAGGACCGATGACGAAAGAACGCGGTTGGTTCGGACCATTCGAACCATTACTCTTCCATTGAATCCGGCGGAGTTCTACCCGGCTAGGGAGAACCACAAATCCAAAGGAGGGATCAAGAGACAGGTACACTTCCCTCAAATTCCATTAATTTTAAGAATGTGCATTCTTTAAATGTTAGAAATTTGACTAGGAATGAGTTAGGGATTTTTGGTGCCCGGATTGGGGCTTTTGACTTTGCTATGCGCCTTTGTCGAAATTGACTAAAGTGTAGTTCAATTGACACCATGGGTAGATGACATAAAGATTTTGGTCGCAAAATTCCATATCTAGATGTGTTTTCCAAATTTAAAGCATGTTTAAATCGGGACGGAGTAAATTTTCGAAATGTTCGAAAGGATTTGAAAGTTCCAAATTCGACGGAGTTTTCGAAGTGTTTTGAAAGTTCCGGTTTCGAAGGAGTTTTCGAAATGTTTTGAAAGTTCCGGATTCGACGGAGTTTTCGAAAGGGCTTTGAAAGTTCCGGATTCGACGGAGTTTTCGAAATGCTTTGAAAGTTCCGGATTTGACGGAGTTTTCGAAGGGCTTTGAAAGTTTCGGATTCGACGGAGTTTTCGAAATGCTTTGAAAGTTCCGGATTCGACGGAGTTTTCGAAATGCTTTGAAAGTTCCGGATTCGACGGAGTTTTCGAAGGGCTTTGAAAGTTCCGGTTTCGACGGAGTTTTCGAAATGCTTTGAAAGTTCCGGATTTGACGGAGTTTTCGAAGGGCTTTGAAAGTTCCAGATTCGACGGAGTTTTCGAAGTGCTTGGAAATCTTGGACCGTTAATACTCCAATCGGGATGGAAATATTTTAGGAAAGGAATGAGAACTGTATCTGCATTGCATCATTTTGACATGCGTTCGTGCACTCTATTGATATCGCTTTTGTGCTTAACGTATTCTTGTCTTGTTCACCTGCAGGGGCGAGGGACAGTTGATGTTCACAACCAGAAGAGTCGGGGAGCCTTCGAGGCAGTGCGAGCGCTGTGGGAGATATTCCCGGATGAGGCTCGGGATGGAGAGAGGAGTCCACGGCAGCTTGTGGTTGACTCCGGCTTGGCTGGATTTATCAGCGCGGTAGCCGCGGTGGCTGTGAAGCAGAGAGCGAGAGCCATGTACGTAGCTCTGAGCGAGTACTGGTGGGATACGACCCATACTTTTCATTTCAGGTGGGGGGAGGCGACTGTGATTCCTTCTGACTTTGCAGCTATCACTGGGTTGTCGACTTGGGGCAACGCGCTGGTATGGGTGGATGGTTATACCCTGGGGCAGTTGTCGGAGCTGTCGGGTTTCGATATCACCGATGCCAGGGGCTTAGGTATTCGGTACAGGCCAATGGAGATGCATCTGAGGACGGGTATTACTGATTATGGGGAGGGGTCCCCTAGGATGACTGCTGAGCGTCTGGCTCAAGGGTTCCTATGGTTCGCGTTGTCAGCGACTCTGTTCCCGACTGCTGACACGTCCTGTCACTTCCCTCTGCTTGGGTCGCTGACAGACTTGGATTCTGTGAGGGGGTATGCATGGGGGGAGGCTGGATTGGCCGAGCTATATCATGCCTTGGATAGGTTCTCGCGGGGAGAGGAGAACACCTTGAGCTGTTTCTCGTTTGCTTTGGATGTGAGCTCACATCTTTTTCTCTTCCTTGTCTCGTTTTTGTACTCGTATGTATCTGCTTTGTAGCTGACATAACTTTCCATTTGCTTGACAGGTCTGGTGCTATGAGGTGTTCAGCCCGCAGCGGTGGGAGATTAAGGAGGCGTACCGGTCCTTGTTCCCTGCCATACTATCTTGGCAGAAGAAGGCGAAGAGGGCGATGTTGTCGAGAGAGGGCACTCGACTATCGTACGAGGAGGTGTCTCAGGCCCTGATCCGAGAGTTCTCCGAGCTGATCCAGCTGACCTGGTGGAGCCGGATTCACGTTGGCGTGGTTCAGGTTGCTAGTGAGGTTACGCGGTGGCGGAAGTTGCTGGTGGAACTTCACTGCGATGCTATGTATCTGGGGGAGAGGGTGACTCGTCAGCATGGCTCGGGTCCCTTCCGATGGTGCTGGTGGATCCGCCTCTGCACATGCAGCATCCTCTGTCGATGCCGATGGAGGAGTTAGAGAGGTATAGATAGGGTGTGTTCTATACCGAGTATGTCATAGCGGGAGCCGACTATGACACTTTCTTGAGGATGAGGCTGAGGAGCCGCGGGTGCGGCTGGGGAGGGCGAGGGCCCTGGATATCCCCGAGATCTCCCGCTCCCACGCGCTAGGTTGGCGTACGAGGGGCTGGATGGTTCGCGCAGGCGACTGGTGATCCCGATCCCGGAGGAGCCGAGATCTCAGTACAAGGTGGACCCCAACGCTTCGGTGAGTGCCTTTGATTTTCTGCATTTAATAGTAGCATTCTGCAAATGTTGCATCTGTACTTTCTGCTTGTCTTTTGATGACTTTCCTGGTTTGCAGGTGTCTGGTCGTACGTATATGTAAGTGCTCCAATTTGAGCTTGTTAGCATTTTCATTAGAAAATTAACGAAAGTTATAACATTACTAACATTCCTAACATTCCTAACTTTTCTAACAAAGTAAGGGTAAAATGGGCATTGCCATTTAAAGTTAAACCAAGAAAAGAATCTCAAAAAGCAAAAGAAATTGGAAAATCCGAATTAAGCAAGTTGAAAAACAGCAATCAGTTTGAATTTTCTGAAAATATTCCTCCTGTCCAACAGCCTACACTGTAGCAGATGAACAGTGCACGCCTGCACACAGATCCGCGCGGATGAGTTTGCTTCTCACAGAGGGCTATAAATTGAACCCTCCTCTCTCAGTTTACATAACACAAATCACTCACAGCAACAGCACACTGGCGAAAAATAGAGAGAAAACAGTGGGAATTCAATTGAATTGCCACCATTTTCTCTCCAATCTTTCCCAAATCTCACTCACTCACAAACACTTCAAAACACTCTCATACATACTCTCATACATACACCAATCCAAGCTCAAATCACCCCTTAGGAGGAGGATTAGAGAGAAAACATAGAGGACTTCATTGTTATCTACTTGTTTTCTCTTTAACCAACTCAAATCATCAACCCTAAACACTTTCAAGCCCTAAACACATTCAAGCCTTTGAATCCATTCAAACACAAAACACAAGAAAGATAGGTATAACCTCCCTCTCCTTACCCTAAAATTCATCCATGCATGCATTTTCAAACTCCAAAATGTAGTTTGTTCATCTTCTTTTCTTAGATCCAAGAAGATCACCATGGAAGTTCATCTCCATGGATTATCTTCTACAAGGATCAACATTATTTTCAAAGTGTTCTTACTTACTTGCAAAGAAAACACATTTTCAAAACCCTAAAAATCATTTTCATACCTTAAATCTCTTTTTCAAAGGATAAAATTCCCCTTCCCAAGCAAATGAAGTGCTTAGTCCTAATGTACCCCAAGGATGGTTTGATATAGTTGATTCACCACTAAAATTTCAAGTGATCAATAATCAAAACCTAGGTAAATGGGGACAAGCATGGATGCAAAACCCCCTTTAAAATCATGTTTTCCTTCTTGAGAAGTTGCTGTCCAGTAGCAATTTTCTAAGACCCCAGTCCATGGTCTAATTTTTTGGACACATATAAACTTGGAATTTGGTGTTGACTACAAATCACTTTTTGTAGCCAACATCCAGAGCTTTCAGACATATTTTTACTTTATTTTTTGCGTGAGTAAAACTCCGTTTTTCAAATTTTCCTTTAAAGGTCAGTTCATCAGTCTCTGGAAGTCCAGATTTCACATCTGAGATTTCCATAAGGTTTTGGGTCCTCAAATCATCTCCAAAATGAAAAGTTCTTTTACAGAAACCTTATTTAAGGTGTTTTGAACATTTTTCATTCTCGGACTTTTCCCAGATTTTGGAGTTTTCAATCCCTAAAGTCCATTTCAAAATTAAGTGTCCACTGCCTTTTTCCTTCTGGCAGAAATGGTTTTCAACTTCCAAAAATCTTTTGAGTGTCAAATCTCAACCCAAAAATCACACCAAAAATCATGGGATCTGTACAAAGTCTAATAAAGAATTCCCAATTTTTACTTTCCTCAGTTTCAACTTATTTTGGCCAAAGTAATACACACACACACACACACAAATGGTTTTTAAGCTTGGAAGACTCGTTTCACGAGGCATTCCGGGTGCACACTAACGTCCTTCCCGGCGTGTAACGTGACCTCCGAACCCAAATCTCTAATCTCGGGCATTTTTCAAAGTTTTGGCCCTTAAAACAAAAATGGCGTGGCGACTCCGTCTTTTTCCGGTTTTATTTGATTTTCAAAGAAACGCAAAATCGAATTTTCCCGCGAAATTTTGGTGGCACATCATCACAGTATAATCAGGCCATGAGACAGTTGGACGGTTGGGCCAACTATACTAGGAGGCTCGTGGAGTTCCTGAGGTGCAGTTCCCGAAGGAGCGTGGATGTTCGTGAGCCGAGGCCGTCTAGGCCGAGAGGTTCGTCTGCTCCCACGACTGGTGGAGAGGACTTTGCGCAGGGATTTGGCCAGTTCGCGGGCGGAACGGATGGGTTTGGAGCTCATCCTCCTTCGCACTCGGGGCACGAGAGGGGAGAGTCTTCGAGTTCGCAGGCGCAGAGGAGGCCTTTCGCGTATTCCCGCCTGGAGGAATTCGGAGATTTCCTGTTCTCGACGGATCCGGCTGCTGCGGAGCAGTGCATCGAGTGCTCGGATAACGAGCAGGACTCTGAGTAGTCCTTCTTTATTGCTTTTTAGACAAAATGCGTGTATTGTCCGGAACAATTTGACTTGTATTTTGAAAAAAGGCGCCCTTGAGGCGGAACCTGTACTTTGCACATCTATCTAGTGATTACCTTCTTTTTATTTTGGCAAATAAACAAGTAGGTTGATCAAAAATAAATAAAATGAAAAATGCATGAAAAATTGAACGGGTCAAAATTTAAGCCTATATACACTGATTATTAATTAATTGCACTGTTGCACGAGCCCGAGGCGGAAGAGGTGTTGGCTTTGGTTAATTGAAACCATGGGAGCACACAGATTCACAAAGGCATGATCAGGGCTTGGTTTGGAATTGTTTCCAATTTAAGAGCAGCTGGCTGCAGAGTTGACCAAGTCAACTGCAGAAAGAGTCCGGCCGGACTGAGAATGAAATTCCAGAGTCTTTTAAATTGCAGTTTCAGCTTTGCAATTCGTAAGAAACTGCGCATTTGCTTTGATCAGTTGGCTGAATTCCTTTCAAATTCCTAAGGTTTCCTTCACTTTCTTTCATGGCTCCCTTTCCTAAGCTATCGTCTCGGATGCAAGAGCGATACTTGGATAATTTTCAGACGTGGGTACGGAACCACACGAGGCAAAACAAGGGGTTTTTCGAAGGCTGTTACAGGATGAAATCTGTTTGGGCTTTGAAGGAGCTCATGCCAGATTGGGATCTTTTGAGAGCAGCGACTCGCTTCTGGGATGTACGGAGGAATGTGTACAACTTGTCGTACAACGAAATCACTCCTACGTTTGAAGATTTCTGGGCCATTCTGGGAAGACCTGAGACGGAACAGCTAGTCCTTCCTTATGCTAGTGGCATGGCCATTATTGAGAAGCTAGTGTCTCTGCTTGGTATCTCGACTGGAGAAGCATACGGGATGCTGATATCGAACACTGATTATGTCGACATTTAGGGGCTGCCCGATAGATTTGCTGGTAGCGAGGGGAGCGTCTTCGCGTGGGATGCGTTTGCTCTGTGCGCGATCGCTACTCTGTTCACATTCACGTCCCTGGGTGTGTGCCATCACAGTGTACTGGACCTGGTGAGGCAGTATCGGAACGGGGGAGACATCGTGCCTTTGGTTCTGGGTGAGACGTTCCTGGGCATAGGTTGGATGGCGATCGACAGTTGATACATGTGGGGAGGGAGTCCTGCTATGCTTACCATGTGGTTGAGGGAGAGGTTGCAGATGATGCCCGAGGTGCCTATGTCTTGTGACGCTTGGTCCTTTTCTCGATGTCCTCTGGTGATAGGGGGCAATCAGGCTTAACTGGAGCTCTGGATGGCCAGACTCCGCACGCATCACTTGCGATGGTGGGTTCCCCACTGGAAGTTACAGACTTGTCGGACCGCTCAGGGGGGTCTCTTGGTTGTTAGAGTGTCGGGGCTGTCCCAGACGTCTTTCTATATTCCATCGTTGGTGCTGCGACAGTACGGGCTGGAGCAGGTGCCACTGACGGGTTTAGTTCATGCTGCTACCTTCGAGGTGGGATCTCTGCTGATGGAAGATCCTTTGACGCTATTGCTGCTCACGCGGTTGTGGCAATACACGTCCTTTCCTGCCAGGGTTCTCTTTCACCGGAGAGGGGGCACTGTTCTGTCTACGCAGTATCTGAACTGGTATGAAGAGTGTATGGGGGAGACACAGATGTCTATCTTATGGAGACAGAGTGAGCTATTGGGTGCTGATCACCTTGACAGCTTGACCTTGAGGAGGACCGAAGTGTGGGCTAACCCTCGGAATCGTACTGGGAACGACATGGCTGACTATGAGGCCAATGCTGATCGGGAGGCCAATCAAAGCACGGTTATGATGGCTCGAAGAGGCGGCTGCACGTAGCTAGGAAAGGGCCGCATTGAGCGGCCTACTGTGCTTGACGGAGGCATCGAGAAGGGTCCCTGAGTCAGGTAGAAAGACTACCGGAATATTCCCTGTGAAGGTGAAGAACACTCGCCGTGGGAAAGGGAAGGGGAAGAAGGACCAAGTACGGGAAACTAGGTTGACCTTGCTGTCCAGAGTATCCACCCACTGTCATTGCAGACACATTAACTGATTAATGTTTTATTGTAGTTTTGCTAGCGTGTAGCGAGTCAAGAGTTGACCGTGCTTGAACCCATCAAAGATTGTTTTAACCGTAATAAATTTGTAGGTTAATTGAAAAGAGTTTTTCGAAACACAAGCAATATGCTTATTTGTTTTTTTTTTGTTTTTGGACCGAACCAATGATGGCTGCCTACGTTCCCCTTTTACAATTGGACTAAAGGGGCTCAGGTCACCGTAGTTCGAGACTTTAGGTGAATTTAAGAAAAACAAAGACAAAAGAAGTGCGACCCTGTTTTTTACCTGGATCATTAGCAGGAATTATCCAGTTGGGTATTACTCTTTTAGCACTTTAATTTTACTGAGGGGTGGTGTATGGGGAAGGAGAGTTGACTCGTGCTCTTCCTCAAACGAAGTATCTGCGGAGCTTGCTTCCGTTCACGGGGTTAACGAAAGGGTTCCCGTCCAAATCTGCTAACTTCATGGCTCCTCCGGAGAAGATTCTTTGTACCACGAACGGTCCTATCCAGGTAGGCTCCCACTTTCCGAGGGGATTGGTCTGCGTAGGAGGCTTTTCCTTTAGCACCAAGTCGCCTTCTCTGATGTCTCGGATCTTGACTTTCTTGTCGAATGCTCGGGCCATTCTGCTTTGGTAGGCACGAGTGTGTTCCATGGCTTTCAAACTGCGCTCGTCTAGTAGAGCAAGTTCGTCGTGACGGCTCTGTAGCCATTCGACTTCATTGATCCCGTTTTCCAAGAGGACTCAGAGGGATGGAATTTCCGCCCACGGGTAACATTGCTTCCATTCCGTAGGTAAGTGCGAACGGAGTCTCCCCGTGGCGGTTCGACCGATGTCTGTATCCCAGAGGGCTAGATGTAGCTTTTCGGGCCGGTCCCAACCTCGGTGGTCATCTTTCGATTATCATGGCGAGAGTCTTGTTTCTTGCCTCTACCGCACCATTGGTTTGTGGTACGTAAGGAGAAGACTTGTGACGTGTGACTCTAAATTTGGTCACGGTTGGTCACAATCTCCTTGAGTGGGTCCCATTGTCGGATATGATCTCGTTGGGCACTCCGTATCGTCACATGATGTTCTCTTTGATGAACTCGGCCACCTTTTTGGAATTCAGTACCTTGTACGATCTGGCTTCTACCCATTTGGTGAAGTAGTCGACTGCGACTAAAATGAACTCGTGACCATTGCTCCCTGGTGGAGTGATCTTGCCGATGACGTCGATTCCCCATGTGGCAAAAGGCCATGGTGTAGTCATGCAATAGAGTTCATACGGATGGATGTGATTGAGGTTGGAGAACCGTTGACATTTGTCTCAGCTTCGGACGAACTGGATGCAGTCTGTTTCCATTGATATCCAATAGTATCCCATACGGATAATGATCTGTATCAATGCTTGGGCGTTCATGTGCGGATCGCAGGTTCCGTTGTGAACTTCGTTCATTAGCTCGCTGGCTTTTTCTTTGTTTACACACCGAAGGAGTGGCCCTTGGTGGCGCTTCTTGTACAAAATACCCCCCAGAATGACGAAATGGGATGCCAGGCGTTTTAATGCCATCATGTTTTTGGCTTTGATCCCTTCTTTGTATTTTCCATCTTCATTTGTGAAGGAAGCTTCTCCGTTTTGGAGGTACTGGTAGATTTGATTGTACCAGGGTTCGTCGATCATTTCATTTTTTATTTCGATCTCACAGCAATAGGCGGGTGTTTCCCGTCCGCCTATTCTGAGGGGTTTTACTGATTTCCCATCGGGAATTTCGACAAGAGATGCTAGGGTAGCCAGGGCATCTGCGAAGCGGTTCCTGTCTCTTGGCAAATAATGGAAAGAGATGTCCTTGAACTGAGCAATGAGCTCCTCCATGTGTGCGTGGTACTTCTGGAAGCTAGAATCTACCGTTTTCCATTTGTTGGACACTTGATTGATGATCAATGCTGAGTCTCTGTATACTTCCAGTTTTGAGATGTTGCGCTCGAGGGCGGCTTCCAGACCGGCTGCATAGTCTTCGTATTCTGTGGCATTGTTGGTTGTTTCAAAATTCAGCTTGATGGCTATGGGAGTGTGCTCGTCCTTGGGATCGACAAGGAGCATTCCAATACCATTTCCCTTCTTGTTGGCTACCCCATCGAAGAAGAGTTGCCAGCGGTTTGCGCTGTCGAGTGAAAAGATTCCGTCATCGAGTTGCGGATCGGGACCTCGGGTTCACCTTTGCTGGGAAGTCTACGCCGGGTGATCCGCCATTACTACGCCCTTTGTTGATTTTCGACCATGTACTTGATGTCGAACTCGGCTAGGAAGAATGACCACTTAGCTAGTCTCATTGACAGGGATGGCTTGTCAAAGAGATATCGAACGGGTCCATTTTGGAGACCAGAGCACCGAATGTGTGCATGTAGTGTTTCAGTTTCCCGACTACCCATACCAAGGCGGTACAAGTTTTCTCTAATGCTGAGTAGTTGAGTTCACTTCCTTGAAGCTTTCGGCTTACGAAGTAGATTGCATGCTCAACTTTGGAATCTTTCTGTTCTTGTGCCAGCATTGCTCCGATTGACGTGTCTATTAGTGTCAGATACAGGAGTAGTGGCTTGTCTTCATGTGGCGGGCACATAATTGGGGGATTCATCAAGTATGTATTGATTTTCTCGAAAGCTGTTTGGCACTCGGAGTCCCATTTGATGTCGACATTCTTCTTCATCAGTTTGAACATTGGCTCGCAGAGAGATGTCAACTGGTTGATGAAGCGACTGATGTACTGAAGTCTTCCCATAAAGCTTTTCACTTCTGTCAGGGTCTGAGGTGGCTTTATGTCGATGATGACCTTGATTTTCTTGGGATCGGCTTCGATACCTCTTTCTGTAACCATGTACCCTAGTACTTTGCCTCGCTTGACGCCAGAAGGTGCACTTCGCAGGTTCAATCTCATGGAGTGCTTTCGAGTCGTTGAAGAACTTTCTCGACCGTCGCGTGCCGCATGTCGATCCTTCCGGAGTGGATGATCATGTCGTCAACATATACTTCAATTTACTTGTGAATCATGTCATGGAAGAGGGCACATTGCGGCCCGCCGGTAAGTAGCCCCGGCGTTCTCGCACCGAACGGCATGACCGTGTAGCGATGTCCCCGCGCAGTGGTGAAAGCGGTCTTGGCTTGATCTTCCTCGGACATCTTGATCCTGGTTGTATCAGGCGAACCCATCCACGAAGGACTTTACTTGAAATTTGCCGTGGTGTCGACTAGCATGTCGATGTTAGGCGATGGGAAATCATCTTTAAAAATGGCCTTGTTGAGATCCCGGAAATCCACACAAAGCATCGACCTTTCTATTGGCCTTGGTGACCTTCACGTGTTAGAGAGCCGGGTCGGGTACTCAATCACTCGATGAAACCAACTCGGAGCATTTTCTCAATCTCTTCTTTCACTTGCAAGGACCACTCGGCTTGATCTTGCGCCGCTTACATGTGACAGCTTGGATTCGGGATCCGGGGAATTATGTGCTCCACGATCAAGGGATCGAGTCCTCGGCATGTCCCGGTATGACCAGGGCGAACACGTCAACATGCTCCCGGAGGAGGCTTATCGTGGCTTCTTTTGCGCATCGGCAAAAGCGCCCACTTGTGTCTCTTTAGGCTCCCGCACTAACCCCAGGTTCACTTTGGTCATAACCTCTTCGGCGGCTTGGGCCGGTTGTCCTCTTGGTCAACTACACGCTTGAGAACTTCTTTAATGTATTGTTCATTTAATGTGTACGCTTCTTTATCAATTGAGTTATTAACGTCTTTTAAGTTGTTTGTTAACTTATCGGTTATTAAAGTGGCAATGAGAGGATACTCCGAAAGGTCGGACTTTTCATTAAATGAGAATGGAAATACATGGTTGGCTACATTATCATAGTCTTCCCGTAAGGCCGTTGGACGGCTCAGAAGGACTGGACTTTTACAAGGATCGACTCGAGAGGGTTCGAGACCGGGTTTAGGGAGATGTGGGTACATGCCCAGACTTGTCTTCCATTTCGCTGGCTTGCCCTTAATGGTCCGGTGAAAGTAACCCGGTTCTTTAGTGGCATTCTTTGGATGCTTGATGAGGGTTCGGGGATCGAGAGCAGCTTGGCTTGTCTGTCCCAATCATGGCGATCATCTTTGTTTTTCGGAGACCGGGTTAATCGAGGTTTGGCAACTCCATGACTTCTTCAAAGAGACTGCGTAGAGTGGTCCACCGAGAGCGTCTTTCTATGAATTACGGTTACGCTTTGGCATTCTCGTCTCGAATGTGGCCTCGGCTGATCCGAACAATCCATTTCCCGTGAAGAGCATCTTGAGTTGCTCTTCCATGTGGGGATTCCTTTGAACGTGTACTCGTCTTTGGGCTGTAGTGGCAGTTGGTCCAGGTAGAGGCTGTGATGTCGAGGAATGCTCCCTTATCGGATTAGCCTTGAGTCCTGCGAAACGCTTGAGGTCTAGTGCTAGCTTTTCCATCCTTTACGTAGTCTCTGTGGCGACTATCCTGCTTCTTTCTCATCTTCATCGGTTCCACTATCGGTCCCCTCGATTCTGGCACATCGGTTCAGCCTTGTCGGTCCCCTCGCCTCTGCTATCCGGTTCCCTTGTCGGTCCCCTCGGTTCCCGCTGTTGGTTCCCTCGGTGAAGTAATGAGCGAGGTTGAAAGCCGTAGGTCGGAGGTTGGGTGTGCGTCGGAGGTTCCCCTTTTGCGGGGCTGCTTTGCCTTAGTGCGGGCGAGCCTTTTGTCTTCACGATGTCGAAGTTTGGTGTTGGCACATAACCGAGCCCCTAGCACCGTGGTGTGGTCCTTGACTTCGATGACTTGGTGTTGGCCTGTAACCTTTCTTTGAGCCCACCTGGGGATGAAGTTCATGAGTTTCATCATCTTCATGGCGGGAGGAATCTTGTCTTGAAAGCAGATGGAAGATCCACGTTGCATATTTGGATCTTGGAGGTTTCGAGTGAATCCGATTAATGACATGTCGTCATTATGCTTGATTTCTAACAATGGAGTGTCGTTGGTGCTTTGGTCCCCTCGGTGGTGACGGTGTCGCCGAAGTAGGCGTGGTTAGCTTCCGTTGCCGCTTGCATGAACTTGAGGCACTTGGTGAAGGGTGGATGCCACGCCATTGATTTGATCTTTGCCCGGGGTCGCCCTAGGATAGGCTGTGAAAGTGATTGGAATGTCCAACACACTGGAATTCGGTGGGGATCATCCGCTTGCCGAACCGGATATTAAGTGTAGCAACCCCGAGAAGCTGTGCGGGAAGTGGAGTCATGGCCTTGGCGGTGTGGGTGAGAAGGCCAGATCTGTGGACTTGATGTCAAGCAGGTCCATCATCTTGGCGGGCAAGACATTCATTCCGGAACCTCCGTCTACCAACACATGGGGAAGGCGACGCTCGTCCAACTGGACTGTGATGTAGAGTGGCTCATTGTGATCAGCCCCAAAATTTGGAAGGTCCAAATCTGTGATGGTGATAATGTTGCCGTAGTGGATGTTTGCCGATCATCCCGAATGACCGTGCAGGGTTGCGTCCACGGGGACCATGGTACGGGCCAGACTTTCCTCTAGCTTGAGCTTGTGAGGATATGAAGGTGTGAGCAGGGACCAAAGGGAAATGTTCGCCTGGGTTTGCTTGAGCTGAGTGAGCATCGGGTCCTCTTTCAGGGAACTTGCGTCTTCGGGCTGGCCGGGTTACAGTTCTGGCTCCATCGGCTTTTTGGTGGCCTTAGGTGGTAATGCATGGATTTGACCCGATTGGGTTAGAACGCTGACATCAGGCTTGGTTCCTTCTGAACAGGCCGCTCTAAGTTGAGCCATAGTTAGAGGAGGATTCCTCGTAGCGTAGGGCCATATGTCTTCCCTTAATTCATTGATCATAGATGTGTTCCCGGGAGCTTCGGCAGCTTTACGGATTCTGTCCCAGGATATCGGCTTGGGTGCCTCTGCGGGGAGGTAGCCTACGGTTTGACGCAGCTGTTCGAACGTCAGTGCACAATAGTGGTTATCCGAACCGGACTGTGCGTTGCTGATCCTCCGGGGGAGGTTGGAGAGTTATTGGTTCAGGCGAAAAGTCTCCTTGATCTCTTCACGGTACACCGCGCTCCTTTCCTTCTTGCTGAGCATACTCAGGGCATTCTGTAGTTGGGTTTGGCGATACTCATGGTTTGCTAATTTTCCTCCACTCTTGGCCCAGATTAACTTTCTTGCAGTAGAGCCTGCGTCGAGAGTTAGTGCCTGCGTTTCTTCCCATGTGAGAATAGCCAGTGCTTCCTTGAACTGCGCGCGACAGTCTAGATAAACCTCCATCGGGGAGAGCTTTCCTTTCCTCTTTATCTGAGTGGCGGGTATGTCGGAAGGTGAGTACACGACTTCCTGAACATCTGCCCATGTGTAGTTTCTTTGTCCCAGTTGATCGTTTCTGTAAACGAATGCCGCAGACTGTGGAATCTCCTTGAGCAGTTGTTGGAGATGTATTTCTATCTTTCTATTTCTTTTGAACAGACCTTCCTCTCTTAGTTGGCCTTTCAGTTTGAGTGCAGAAATGATCCGTTCCCATCCTCCCAGGACCCTTGGGATTCCGGTTTTGTTGACCTCATGCCTGGCTTGGAAGAGAATGGTTTCATCGTCTTCGTCTTCGCTTTCACAGAGAACTTTCTTTCCTCGGGGAGATAAGCGCTGGTATTCGTTCTGCTGTGCCATTCCATCTCCTAGGTCATCGGGACCGTTGACCACCCCCGTTTGGCAGTGGGGGTTAGATGAGAACAGATGGTAGTTGAGGAAGTTGCCGTGAGCAAAACCCCTGAGGTCGAACTGGTCTAGAGTGGCCTCTAGCTTTCTGTCTGAAGCTGCTTGTGACACTTTAAGGGCTTGGTCCCTGTGGGTCCTTTGAGCTTGGTTTTCGTCCCAGAGACGGTTCTCTTGAGCGGCTAGTTTCATGAGGGCTTTCCTTGCGAGAGCTAAACATTCTCCGTAGGTGCGCGCCGTCTGACTAGTGTCCAGAACTGTGATCACATCCAAATCTCCGAATGGCGGAAACACTTAGATTATGTTGACGAAGGAAGTCGGGCTGGGACATTCCATGCGGCCTTCCTTGATCTCGACTACCAAGAAGTTCACCCATATCTGCTTGATTGAACCCACGGGGGTGTTGAATTCTGCGATGTTGACAGTCTCGTGATCTTGTTGGATCGCTTGAAGTCTATCGAGCTAGCAAAGGTTTCTTGGCGGGATGTCGAATCCGTGGCCGTGACGGCCGGAGCGGGAGCGATAATCGAGGCGGGCATGTTGATCTTGAGGTGGTCATTTCCCATGTCGGAAGGCGGCTGCTGTCTTGCGGGAAGTCCTTCACGAATGTTTTCGGGGTGGCTACCGAAGCGTTCCCGAGGTTGATCTCGATTTGTAGCGGGGTGAGGAGATTTGTCTCCTTCGGCTGTTGCCCTTGGCCTTGGCAAGGCCATGCTTGTGGCTTTTAGCCCGATCGACGGGCACGGGCCGGTTCCCAGCTGGGTCAGGTAGTCGGAAGTGATGATGAGCTTCGAGCTTCCACGGTTAGCCAGGGCCTCGTTTACCATGAGCGGGCGATCGTCGAGGGTAACTTTGGCGTTGCAAAATCTGATAATAAGGACCGGATCCTTGGTATCATCAGGATATTTGGAATAGATGATGTTAACGAAGTTGTCGTCAGTCACTTGATCCGAAGGGTTCTTCGTCGTGTCAACCAGTTGCTTCCAAATGTCGGATAGTTTGCACTGTCTTCGGACGTTGAGCTTGACAATTTCCATGGTGTTGGAGCCCTTGTCGTAGGTGACCTTATCCTAACCCGGTGCCGTCCTCGGCCAAAGCATGTGAATGTGTGAGATCTGCCCGCGGATCTGCCGCGTCCTTGACTCCGGAGAGTCCTGATCCGTCGTCGTCTGACGGCTCAACCCAAACGTAAGGACGCCTCGCGTCCCAGGCTGGCGCTGGGCCGCTAGGAAAACATCATGCCCTTTTTGGAGAAGAGGGGTTCAACGGGCAATTCCTTGTGGAGGACATCCCATACGATGTCCATGCATTCAAGGCGAGTATGACGATGCTTGTTGACCTTTATCACAAAAATCTCGCTGGCGGGTCCGAGAGATTTGGCTTGAAGCACGCCGACAAATCTCCGATTGGAGACGGAGTGGTTTATGTGCCGCATCATGGCGATACTCGGTATCTCTTTCGGTCGCCTCCAAATGTTGGAAACGACAGTTGAACTGTATCGGGCGCCGGGTGCAAGTGCGTTGACGTAGTTGGCATCTGCGGACTACGAGGATTCTCGCTGAGATTTGCCCCGTTAGTCCCTTGGTTGATTTGAAGGAGGTAGCGGTGCACAGGCTGCGGGCACGTTGCTATTTGTCTCAGCTTCGTTTCCTATGAGGAAGCTGTCCCCTGGATGACTTCAAGATCTCCTATGGGTTGATGAACTTGACGCACCGATGGAGAGTGGAGGCTATGGCTTTCATGTGATGTAGCCAAGGGCGTCCCAACTGAGGCTGCAATTCGGATGGAATGTCCATCACGTTGAATTTCTTTGGCACCATTTGGGTTTCGAACCAAAGCTCAGTTACCGTCCCAGGATGGGACGAGACGTTGTCGTAGGCCTTGATAGTCCGGGTTGACGGAATCGGGTGGCTTTCGTTGATGCGTAGGGCTCGCATCATGCGAGTGACGTTAAGGGCTGACCCGTTGTCCACTAATACTCAGGGAGTGATATGGTGTTGAGCTTGAGAGTGATGTCGAGCTTCATTATGCCCAAAGAAGGCATCTCTCGGTAGGTCTTCGTCACGTAACGTGATCATGCGCCATACGGTCGGGAATCGTAGATCTCTCTATCCGGAGAAGGAGAGTCATCAAGAAATCCGTTTCATGTCTTCCTCTTGCAAGGTAAAGCCTTTGCTGGAGCCTCGGGATTGTGTTGAGGCTCTTTGTGGCGGTTGCCGCCCTTGGTTAGCACGTTGATCGAGTGCGAGTGCCAAGCTGACTTTGATCTTCCTTTGTAGGTCCGTGCTTGGAAGCCGGACAAATTGAACCTTGTCGATCCCGCGGGGAGTTAGGCTTCGCTAGCGATAAGATTACCAAGATCGAGGTATTCGGGTGTCCCAAGGTCTGAACTCAGGTGTCGGCGGACTTTTCGGCTTTCCCTTTGTGCTCTAAAGCCGCACGGATCGGAGGAAGTGGAGGTGGAGTAGAGTACGTAGTAGTCGAACCTCCCGATGGATCTCCGAGTGTACCCACACCGGTGTCGCTTCGTATATTTCTCTCGGTTTAGAGGACTTCTTCTTTTCTCGGAGGATTGCTCCCGACCATGTCTTGGGACTCGTACTCCGAGCGGCGGAGCGATCATCGTAGGCGATATGGACATTTGATGGGGACTGGCCGGGGAAGGCGGAGGCGCTTTGCGGGAATCTTCTTGGCACCCATTCAATGGCATTCATGTTGTTGTTTGGAAAGGATTCCATTGGCCCGGGGACGCTACAATTTTCCTTCCTCTATCGTGTTACGGATTTCGTATCGTAACCCACGGTTTTCGGTGGTATGGCCGTGATGCGATGGAAGGCGCAAGTACTTGCTCTTGTCGGCGTGACTACGGGATTCTTGGGTTTGTAATTTGCAACGGGTTTAAGGAGACCTTCGTTGATTAACCCTTCCAATCTTGCTCGGGCATATCAATTTGTCAAAGTGCTTCGGCTGCGAGTGGAATTATTGCTTTGTGGGAGGCTGGTTTGTTGCCCATTGCTGTCCCCGATGGATGTAGTTGACAGACGTATCTTTCCCTTTGGGGCCGGTGTGGGATTGAATGCGCTGTCGGTATGTATATAGGCCGCATGGTAGCCAACTTTTCCTTGAGGTCCTTCTCAAACCGTGAGCCGGCATTGACCATGGCCCCGGAGATGCAGGAAGAAATGATTGATGAGAGTTCTGATGGACGGTCTTAAGCAGGACTTGAAGATCCGCATCTGTTCATCCTTGGAGAGTGGCTCCATGATCTCGGAGAGTTTCCAACTCCATCTCTTGTAGAATTCTTCGACGCTTTCATCCGCTTTATGCTCAGTGGTGATTAAGTCCTCACGACTCGTTTCCCACTCTATGTTGGATCGGTACCGCTCTAGGAAGATGTTACTTCCATCGATCCAGTGTGGCGATCCGCGAGCTTGACCCTTAGAAACATCATAACATAACGCGCTTGGCCCGAACTTTTGAAAGGCGATAGCCGGTTTGGAAGTGGTCGGCCATTTGGTTGGAGGGGTTGCTCCTTTTCTCTCATGCCGAGAGAAGCGAGGGTGTCGACATGCGTTTGAGGACATTCCTCGGTAATCCGCTGGTCAAATCGGTCCATCTCCGGCATTCGAACTTCAAGGCGGTGGAGGCGTGACCATTCCCCGGACCTCTGTGGATTTGAGCGTTTCACCTTTCCGGCTGGCGCTTCATGTTCAAGCTTTCGGTGTCTTTCTATCCGCATTGCGACCATATCCCGAGGCTAAGGTAGGGTCCAAGTTGGTGGACTTTGAGGCTCTGGTCGCTGGGTGCTACTGCACGTGAGCGGTAGTGATTGGAGGTGGAAGGCTTGATATATGCGAATATATGGGGTCTTTTCGAACCGGCACATATCGGGGTTTGTCCTGTTTCGGGATTCGTGTATAAAGGAACGTGATGAACCCGCGAGGGTATCAAGGATATTGGCATGTCGGTTGAGATGAGTCCACGATGCAATCGGGTGGTAATGCAAAGTGATGGGAGCTAGCAATCGCTCCTGGCGTATATATGGCAGGCGCGGTTGCCACGCAGAGGTGGCAACGCAGTGAAGCCTCAGGCCAAGTCCTTGGTTCAAGGCATCAGTAAGTTTGCGGAGGAGGAACCTGGTTGAAGGTTTGAGTGAACTCGGTTTTCGGAGATCGTCATCCTCGACCGTGACGAAAGCACCATCCGAATGGGGGATAACTGCTATACCTCGCTCATTCGTAAGTTACTCACGCCACAACCATCCTGGGGGCCTCGCCGATCCGTCATCTTTACTTGCCTTCTTGTGAACCTCATAAGCCTCGGATAGGCTTACTTCAAAGTCATATACATTGCCCGTAGCCGGGGTCCGTCCCTCGGGGATCCACGATTTCTGGGATGAGCTGTAGACATGTCGGATATTAAATTTGCGAGGGAACCGAGTGAGAATCAAGAACCGGCTCGACGCCGCTCGCAGCGCGCAACCGCATTGACGGCGAGGCGCCGACCCGGAAATCTGAAACCACTTTCAAGCCAGCGCAGGGAACGGGAACGAAGCGTGAGTTTAGGAAGCCGGAAGAGTGGTATTTGGCTCATGGTTTCGGGCTTGTGCAATGTGCAGTTACCGATTAATGTTTACTTAAAACGCGTTTTCTCGTAGTCCTAATTCCGGTTGGAAAAGAGCCGTGTCTTCTTTCGCATGACTAACCTAGTAGGCTCTAATCGGTGGATCTCGTCACTACGCTTATAAGCCCCTGCGCGTTTCCATTTCGTAGGCATCATCTTTCTCGGGACGGACAATCCCGAGCGAGGTCCTACCTCAAGGCAAGCGAGTTCCACCCAGGCGACAAAAGAAAAAGTGAACTTTCAAGTGCTAGGCGATCACGCAAACTTCCAACGTATGTGACAGCGCCGGGCCACGATCGAAGTCAACGTCTCTTAAGTTAAAGGCGGGGATCGTGCCAAAATTTCGGCATGACCTCTCGACTCGATTGCCATGCGAGGGGCCTTCCAGCTTTTAGCGTCGGCTAAGTATGTGGGCGGCACGGTGCATACGGTGAGGGTTTTCCGTCACATGTAGTGTCACATTGAACCTTCGGGTATATTTTTCGGCGAGCTTCGCGTCAAAGTCAATGGGGGTGAAAAGCTCAAGACTTCGGGTCGGGAACGAGTGCCTTCGGTCTCAATCTCTCGAGCTTGACTCCGTGGCGGAACCCGGCATAAAAACATACACTTAGGCTTTATGACACGAACTAAGCCAAAAACTTGACAGCCTAGGGTCTTGGACAAAGTGTGACACCCGAAAAGAGTGCATTTGCCAAACTTACACGGGCTAGGATGGGTCTGTTTGGGACCGACCCCGTCCGCCCCTCGAAAGGTGTTTTGGCGAGACCAACTAATAGAGTGCAAGCGAACCTGGTCATCCCGGGTTACGGGTCGTAGTGTGCGGTGTACCGAGAGCGCCAAGTGCACGTGAAGTGCGGTGTCACCGAGGCAAAGAAGGGAATCTGCGAGTAGTGTGCGGTCACTAAAATTCTTTTTTCCGAAGAGTAAAAACGAAGATTTTTTTGAGAATGCGTCTTAAAGAATTTTGATGCCCATTCAAAAAGATAGCATACGAAAATCAAACATGAATGGGAATGCACAAACATGGTATGATTTTGAAAAGACGACAATGTCAATGCCTTTGAAAGCAACCGTTCGAGGTTTACCCAAGTAACAGCACGCACACGAAAAACGAGGAAGGAGTAAACGAAAGTTTGACCCACGGAAGGCTTTTTTTTGAAAACATCGGCAGCTTTTGAAAAAGTATCCAAATCCCTACCGTAAGTACCCAAATCTCGGCTCATGCCTTTCCCGGTTAAGTTTCCCGGACAGTTCTCCTGACTTTCCTAAAGTTGGGGGCTGAATTCGGGAGGAACTTTTTTCCGAGCCTTTCCGAAGGTGAAGGACTGACTTGCTAAGGGGAATTATTCCACGCAAACCTCCCCAGGTGAAAAGCCCTTCTGAAGAAGGCCACCTTGCATGTTTCTAGAAAAATAAGCTAGTTGGTACCGGGCCTGCAGCCAAATGTAGCCACCGCGGCTCTCTTTACGTTACATAAATGAAGCCTAAATGCGTCTCTTTTCCGATTGACCTTCTAGAATGACACTTGCATGTTTCTAGAAAATCATCGCGAATTCGGTAGCAAATGTAGCCATGCGAGCCTCTTTTTGCCGCAATGAAGTGACCATGCACGGCCTCTTTCGCTAACCTTCTAGAATGCCACCTTGCATGATAAGCCTCGAAAAATTGGCTGAGCAAATATGCAAATGTAGCCACGCGGCCTCTTTTGCCGCAAATGAAGCTACGCTGCCTCTTTCCCGCCTTTCTGTACCGGGCGCTATAAATAGAGGCCTTCCTCTACCCATTTTCATATACAATTTTCAAAGCATCAAAACTCTCCTAAAAACACCACTACGAAAATTCCAAAGAAGGCTGAAGGTGCCAAGAAGCCACCTCCCTCCTCCTTGAAGCCTCCAAAAGTCGGCCCCTTCACTAGGCGAAATCCAGAAGAAAGAAGAGGTCACCACCATTGGTAACCTCTCATCCCCTTATCTTGCATTATACTTGTTTATGTGATATACTTGCTCCTTGCATTTACATATTGCTATATATTGCTTGGTATTTGGTTTTATTGTTAAAGATCATATCTTTGAACATGTAAATCATATTCCCCTCCCTTTGCATCCTTTTACATTAACATAAGCATCTTTTGCTCATATAAAAATGTGTAGTCTTTGCATTAAAGGTGCATCCTTTGCACCTAAAAATCTCTTTTTTACAATAAAAATGCATCATTTGCATATAAAATCATTTCTTTACATTAAAGGTGCATCCTTTGCGTGACCTAAAACCCATTTTTCATACATAAAGATGCATCCTTTGCATTAAAAGTCATTAGCTTTTAACCTTAAAGTAGCATCCTTTGCTTTTCAAAATGTAGTCACTTTATGCATCCTTTGCATATAAAACACTATTTTTCCACATAAAATGCATCATTTTGCATTAAAAATCCTTTTCTTTACACAAAAAGCATCATTTGCAATCAAGAAGCATCCTTTTGCACTCAAAAAAATGTCTGTATCTTTTCACTAAAAATATCATTTTTAACATGCATCCCCCCCATGTGTCCACATTAGCAACTGCTTCGGACGGACCGGTGTAAAGATCCTATCTTTACATCGTTTCTTCCATTAAAGGTGCCACAAAATCTCTTTAGAAAGGGATAAACTCCTTGAACCTATATCTTCGATTATAAAGCATGACGAGCATGATATGGCTCCCATATAAGCTTTCAATCGTCTCAAGCGCGTAGGATTGATGGGCTAAGAAACCACTCCTTTTTCTAAAGAACCCCATTTTGGACTATAAAAGAGTAGTCCTTCTCTCGATCACACAAGTCCCAAGCAGTCAAATAAGCGATGATCACCAAGTCCAAAATGAGGACGTGGATCAAAGTCCCGAACACATAAAAATCCAAGGAATCCCGAGCGACAACCCGATTAAATGGTTTGCATACGTCCGGAAGACCAACTTAGGACATTCCCCCTCTCTTTTCAACACATGCACACAAGAAAGCACGCCTTGAAGCAAGCACGAAAAATGGAATCTAGGGAGACTTGCTACGGCCAAGGGCACCTTGGGTGAACGATCATCCGTGCCTCTTCCCGAGGGATAACTTAACCTCCGAAACCCTAAAATCCTTTTTTCAAAGTTTTGAGGAAATCAAAATGGCGTGGCGACTCCGTTTTTCAAATTAAACAGGATGTTTTCAAACTCGCGTGAATCCAAGCAAAAACTAAATTTGGGCACACACATTCACGAGTTTGGCAACTCCGCCGGGAAACCCCAAAGGAGAAAAGCTTTCATTTTCAAAATAAAGCGATACCCAAGGTATCTGTGTGGAAACCATTTAACCTTCTGTATCGGCTCCTAACCCAGGGGCTTGGGATAAACGATTGTTTAACAATCCCACGTACCGGTATCTCTTTTCGAAAAAAAGAGAAAAAAGAAAACTTTTTTCCTTTGAGCGGGTTAGACTCCCATTGGCAGTTCCAATTATCGTGCTTGCTTTCTTTGCCTTGCATTGCATCATTTGCATCTTGAAGGAATTGTGCATACTTTGAGCAGGAAGCCTTCTCAAGGCTAAAAGGTGCCTAAAATGTTCGGGAAACAACTTTGGAAATTGCAAAGGAGTGGAACACGGAGAAAATTGATCCATGCGGTGGAAATGCAGCTCGATCCTCCTTGGTCCCGGCCAAGGGCGGCCTCATTGGTAAACATCCCACCAGGAAAAATTGAGGGTTAATGCGCGGCCTTGGCGGCAGGGCCTGTTCGGTTCCAAGGCTGGCTGAGGCTCCCGGAAAAAATTTACGTGCCTTACTCTGTTGCATTTTCTGATCCAGAAAAATCATTCATTTAAAACACATTTAAGAAAATCTACATTTTAACTCAAAAAGGAACATTTTTAGGAGGCCGCACTTTTACTACGCGCACCTTATATATCTGTACACTTTACATACGTCCCTTTAAA